>ML791096.1:277701-294131 GCA_009831015.1 Picea engelmannii | reverse complement strand
AAGATCGAATTAGGATGGGTAGACTCCTTTACAATTCGACAGTTCTGCTCAGCACTTAGAATATCCTATCGTCTCAGGTCCTCAACGATTACTAACTCAATAATGAAGAAACATGAGACAATAAATACAAGTTAGAGCAAGAGATCAGTCTTCCATAAAGTATGATTTGAGGACAAAGCATTTTTAAGGGGAAGCCAATGTTATGAACATAAATAGACATTCATAACATAATAACTAATTAATAAATAATAATTATTAATAATGAAAGGGCATGTCTCTAAGGACATGACTATTGGTTAAGGGCACCCCTACGTGGGTATATAAACGAGCCCTCATTCTCAATTGTATATCATCTTATATCTTATATATCTTATATCTTATTTATTCATATATTATTTACAGTCCTACATGGATTACTTTGTTATATTCCAAGTATTTTGGATTATTCTTGTGTGAGCGAACTTTGTTCATCTCAGACATCAACAAGCCGTACATGTGATCTACAACAAATTCTTGGGCAGAGGAGATTTCTAGATTATTGTTGAGGTTTGGTCTTTTGATTTGTATGGTTATTGAAGGACAAATTTATCCTCATATTTGGTGACATTGTATTGGATGAGAGGATTGGTTTTTTCCTCAGTCTTGGTGACATTGAGAGGACTAATTTTGTCCTCAGATTTGAAGGATTGGATAAAAGAACATAATTATTGTGTCTCTTGTATTGATGATTCATCTACGATCTTGTTGTTTCCGATGCATATGTTTTCAGTCAATAATTTCAATGTAAAGTTGTTAAGTGATAGTTAGATCACTAGGAGACAATTTTCAGATCTGGAATTAGTCACATAAAGTTGCATGTGAATATTGACATGGTATCAGCGTGGGATTTGAAGAGAAGGGGATTATCTTGAGACATTTTGATGGCTACAACACTAGAAGAGTGTTCTACTTGTTCTTGTTTCGGACAGGTCAATATGGTGGATACGTTGAATCTTGAGGATAGGTTGGAAGGAGCAACTAACTTCCAGGCTTGGAAGGCAAGGGTTCTCCTTCTATTGGAAGAGAATGAACTCAAGGAGTATGTTGAGGACGTGGTTGTAACTCCTATTGATCCATAAGAGTTGACAACTCACAAGAAGAAGGAAGTGAAGGCCAAGCGGGTATTTCTAGAATCCGTGAAGGATCACATGATTCCTCACATTGCTAAGAAAGTAATTGCCAAGGATATGTATGATGCTTTGGTGGGTATTTACCAAAACAAGAATACTGACATGATGCTACACTTGAAGCACCAACTTCAGATTGTCAAGATGACTAGTGAAAACACAATTTTCAATTATCTTATGAAGATTACTTAGATCTGAGATCATCTCATAGCTATTGGTGAAACAATACGTGATGTTGAGTTGGTGAATGTAGCATTGAGAGGTATTCCCAGGTCCTGGGAGCCATTTGTGTCAAGGGATCTGTGCACAAGACAAGTTGCCATACTTTGACAGACTATGGACATATTGCATCCAAGAGGAGACCTAGTTGTTATCTATGGATGATATGTATGGTGTGGTAAAGAGTAATAGTGATGAGGACCAGGCCCTTCCATCCTGCACTCGAAAGGGCATAAGGGGTTCTCCAAACAAAAGAGGTTCATTAGGGAGAAGGGATTCTCCCGAGAGAGAAGCATCTCCAGAGCTGAGACAAAAGAAGGATCTTAGTAAGATCAGATGTTATAAGTTCCATGAATTTGTTCATTATTCTTCATAGTGTCCACACCAGAGAGGAGGAGGAAGAAGGAAGAAGGCATCAACAACATAGGTTGATGAGGTTGCAGACAGGTTCCAGAGGGAGATCTTGTTGGTCTCCGACCTTTTAGGTACATTCTCTAGTAGGGAGACTTGGTTGGTGGACAACAAAGCATCTTGCCATATGACAGGTGCATGAGAATTGTTTGACACTCTCACAAAGACTGGCTCAAACTTATTTGTGGAGCTTGGTAAAGGATGCAAGCATTCAATACAAGGATCCGGTATAATATTGTTTCGATTGGAATCATAAGAGATACTAAGGGTATTGAATGTGTTGTGGGTTCTAGAACTCAGGAGGAGTGTCCTCTTAGTTTCAGAGATTGAGCGGAAGGGATATCATATATTGTTTCAATATGTAAAGGTACTACTTGTGCCTAGACGATCTAACTTCATATCAACATTAGTTCTTGGAGATAGAGAGGGAAACCTATATAGGCTGAGGGTCCAATCTATGAGTGTTGTGGCTAGCCAGAGAAGAGAGACAAATGAGGAGGAGCAGGTGGCCCCACTAGTGGTGAGGCAAGAGGCCCCACCAACAATATAGGTTCAGAGGGAGAAGGTAGCTCCACGAGTGGTGAGGCAGGTGGCCCCGCCAATAGTACCAGTTCATAGGGATCCATAGTTCAGAGGGAGATAACCCTCAGAATCCAGGAGGGAGGATAAAACCCCTAGGACTATGCAAAGGATAATATATAGAGAGTAGATGGCCCCAGAGGTTGTGCAGAGGGAGTCATGTTTCAGAAGGAATATGTGGTCTCAAAGTGAGCCTAATCTCAGGTAGACTCAATTGGCTCAGAGGTAGAGATGGGAATCCAGAGTGAGTTCCCCCTCAGGTTCAATTAGGAGAGACACATCTTCCAAGACTAAGAGATAAGTGTCATGGGTGGAGGAGGATAGACAAGAGGTTCTGAGGAAGGAATCTTCTAGGGCACGTGAGACCTCCATGGAGGATACACTTGCTTCAACATGTTTTTCTACAGTGACAGAGGAGACAACCAACCAGGAGGACTTGGGAGAAGGATTTTCTTCAGTCACAGAGGGAGCAAACAATGAGGAAAATTACACAAAATGATTTGCTTCAGTGACTGAGGATGCAACCTGTTAGACATATTTTGCCTTAGTGGTTGAGGATGTGGCCGATCAGATAGATTGGACAATAGGCTGTGCTCTAGTGACAATGGATGCAACCACTTAGATAGATTGGACAACAAGATCAACCAGTCAGGATGAGTGGAGTGCAACTGTGGTAAAAAATCTTATGCTGACAGAGTTCAATGACCCATTTGACACAATGATAGAGGGAGTAGCCAGTTTGGATTATTGGAGTAAAGATGAGGTGGTAGATCTAGAGATATATCTACTATGTGCGACAATGGTTCATATAGATGTTGGAGGATGGTATACCTCCCTCACTAAGAGGGAGTGTTGATTTTTGTAGCTTTGAGAGGTATT
This sequence comes from Picea engelmannii, assembly GCA_009831015.1. Lineage (NCBI taxonomy): Eukaryota > Viridiplantae > Streptophyta > Pinopsida > Pinales > Pinaceae > Picea > Picea engelmannii. The sequence continues at coordinate 290,877 of ML791096.1, read as the reverse complement.
CCCACTAGAGGCCAAGGTGACAGGCATGTGGGAATTTTCTTTGGCACCAATTTTGACTTTCGTTTCAGTGAAATCAGCCTAGAATTGAGGCTAGARACTCATGGGAAAGTTGATGGGATTTGTGGGMTTATGTGGGGGTGCCACACCCACAAAGAGGATTAAAATATTCTAATTAATTGTTGAGTGTAGGAAGGGCTCCTAAACTCACTCAYTGGACTCTTATATAAAGGAGAGATGTCATTATGACATTAGATCATCATTATGGAAGAATGGAGTTGGCATAAGTGAGTTTGCATTTGTTCCTAGGAGGATTGGTGATCTCAAMAAAGGGAAGTTTGCAAGGTGGCGAATCTAGCCCAAGAGAGAGAGAAGTGAAGAAGGTCGCATGTGTGAGAAAATATTTCGTATCATACACAATTTTCAAAAGGAAAAAGTGCGTACATATGCAGGTTGCAGAAGGACAAATCACGCATAGGGTATACAAGATTTGCAGTAGAGAAAATAATGTATGTCTGTGGGTTTTCGGTTGGTGAATCAAATTTCTAGTTTTCTGGGAAGGTACACATCTGTACAGGCTAACATGTGATGTCAACAAGTCGTATAGATGATCTACAATAGATTCTTCAGCAGAGGAGATTTCCATAATATTGTTGAGGTTTGGTATTTTGATTTGTATGGTTATTGAAGGACGAGGTTGTCCTCATTGTTATCACATAAACTTGTTAGAACCTTAGGAGTTAGTGGTTTCTACCTATGTCTACAAATTTTGCCTGTTTCTCCTCCTGTTTGCAGACCCTATCATAAGTTTTTCTTCTCGGCTTGTAGTTTTTCTTTTGTTTTCCTTCGTCCATTTGATCAACCTGTTTTTCCTTGCCGACTTGCCTGAGAAGTATCAACCCTAAATCCTTAATGTTTTCCATAAAGTCGATCACTCCTTCCTTCATCTCTGTCTCTAATATTTTGTTTTCTCGAACTGTCAACCAATCATTCAAGTAAACTACACATGTCACATTTGTGAGAACTAGGCGCGACACTTGAAGCAGTCTGATATCAACTCAAATCAAGTGAGTGAGCAAGATCAACTTTCAGTGGTGAATATCCATAAGGCAGATTGGATCGACGACCATTGGGTGATCGGGATCATACAATTGCACCAAGTTTAGCGTCAAACAGAGGTCCGAAATCACAAGGTAATCCTAGCCGTTGGTATGGGGAAGGATGCGTGGCGCAAGATTAACATTTCGTGGTTTCACGAGATGGAGCGGTCAAGGAGCAGGTCATTAGAACTTGCAGAATGAGAAATCGCGATAAGATCACAACCATTGATCAAAGGAGAGATCTGAACCGATAGATCAACTTTTCACAATTTCACGAGTCGGGAAAGGTAGAAGGGTAGAGTCTTGAAATCTCGTGACACGCGAAGTCCCGAAGTGATCTTAACCGTCCATTCCAGAAAGACACATGGCGCAGGATCAGCACGGAGAAGGTCGTTTCGGGGAATTGGAGTGATAAATGTCGATGACCAAAAGTCCCGAAATGATGATGTTCAACAGGGCCGTCCGATGCAAAGGGATACATGTCACCCGATCCAAGCAATTGCGCTTTCGCGACTCAAAATTTTTGGCAGGATCACAATGCAAGATCGTGAAACGTGAAATCCTGAAGCGCCTGGGAAGTAGGCACATGGTAACAACCCAGGGTCAGATGAAAAGGAGCTTCACAATGGATCAAAGCGCCCAAGTTGGTCATAGAGAAATATTTGGATGACCTCGAGGCGCCAGAATTGACTCGAAGGAGTTGTGAGATCACTTGGAACATTCATGGGTGTCAGGCCTCGCCCTGATCCCGATGAAAGTAGTTAATGAAAATAGGGAAGGTGGTTGAAACCTTGTTTCACCACTTAAATAGAAAGCATTGAAAACTAGCAGTGGAGGGCAGACAGTCAACCGAAAGTTCCCTTGCCATGGATTTTCTTGTGAAGCCCATACTGATCTGATATTGCATCTGACAAGAGAATGCAAGTGCAAACTGACAGAGGAAAATGTAGATGCAAAGCTTTGAATGTAATAGCCAGGTCACATCTCTCATGGTGGCAAATTATTCTGAGTATAAATACTCAGTTTTGGTATTTTGTTAGGGTCGATGGTTGAGCTAAGCTCCCGTATTGTAAAGTTTTAATGAAGCCTCTGGTTCCCTGGTTATGAGTGGCCTTTTGAGACTTCTTATTTAATGACAATCAATTTTCCTATCATCTCTTTTGCTTCTAATATTGAAGACTTAAGCATGGGTGATCCAGTCAAGTAGTTGTGACTGTATTGTAATGTATGTTTGATTGCAATATTGTTATGACATTTAAATTTTCCTGAAGTTTTGGGTTCAAGAAGATATTGTATTCAGAGATTTTCCTCCTTAGGCTGCTGGAAGACCCGATGTCCACAACAGACCTCTACTTTTCCTCACCTGTTCTTCCCCCTACTCACCACTATACTACAACTTACTGACTAAAGTTAGATCAAGACCTCATACGCATATGCATGCCAACCCAGTTTTTCTGAGTTAAAGCGCTATAATCCTGAGATTGCGTCCATTAGACCACCCTTAAATTTATTCATTGTGACATAAAACTGATGGGTACTGGGCTTACCTCTACCGCAATCCAGAGGTGACTTCTAGTGATAACATTTCTGGTGCCGTTGCCGAGGAGGGAATTGAAGATTTCCCCTGGGATTGAACGACAAAGCTTCTAGTTCTGTAGGTGCAGCAGAACTTAGTACATCAAAGATTGCAACTGTTCACTCGGTGACTCCACTGTGGTAACTCCATTGATGCGAATCCACTGGCGACTCCACTTTTTCAGCTATGGGTTCTAAAGGCAGACACACAAGGTCTACTCCACAACTGCCTCTAGCAACACCTGAAGCTGACCTAGAGCAAATTATCAGAAAGGGAAAGGCCCTTCAAGAAAGTAGTTCTATTGTTGAACCAGGTATTTCTGATGATTTTCATTATCCTCTTGTAGAAACTCTGATATCTTCTTCTCATTTTCCTATTATACCGTATGTTGGAGTTTCCCGAAGTTTAAAGTTTGGGAGTGTTCCTGTTGAGTTTTCTCCTCCTATTTTTGGATTGTAAGGATAAATATTTGTCACTCCTATCTCACCTGAAGTCGTACCTTGGTCTAAAGCACAGACCTAGGAATATTTTTCCACTCCAGTTTGTATTACTCCTCCCCATGTTAGAGTTACAGATTTTGAAGAAAGGGAAACCTCTATTCCCTCTAGCCCTGTAGCCTTTTCTCCAAATCCTCTGTTGTTTCCTTTTCCTCTCGGAAGCTCAGTTCCAGTATCCGTTGTTCGAACCCCTTCCCCTCCTATTTCTCCTCCACCTATCATCCCTGTGGCAGGAGATAATCCCCCCAGAAATAGAATGGACGCTATAGTAGCCGCCAGATACGCCCCTCTCATTTTGCCTCAGCCTCTTAATGACCTCCCAGTCGGTGGCTACCTTAAGAAGCTGCCTAAGTTTACAAGGGAGGGAGATATTACCGTAGAGGAGCACCTTGCAACTTTCTATAGTTATGCTGATAACTATGTAACAGTGGACGAAGATGTATGGATGAGAATTTTTATCCACAGTCTTGATGGAGAAGCCAAAAAGTGGTTCAGGGCCCTGACCCCTGGATCCATTGATGGGATTGAGGATTTAGAAGATATCTTCTTGAGACAATGGGGGGATAAAAAAGACTTTATGTATTATATCATAGATTTAGGGTCCCTAAAGAGAAAAGAGGGAGAGTTTGTCTCTGAATTCTCCAAAAGATTCAACAAAATGTACAATAAGATTTCTGCTGAGATAAAGCCTACAGAAGCCTCTGCCAAAATTACCTACGCTAGTGCTTTTGACCTTGACTTTTGCCTCCTATTAAGAGAGATAAGAGCCACCTCCTTGGCGCATATGCAAGATGCAACCCTGGAAGTAAAATCTAACATATTGGTAGTTGATCGACTTAGAAATAAGGCTGACAGAGACACAGGAAGGGGAAGAGCTGAAGCCTCAACCTCTAGTTCCTCTTCCTCCCCCCCTCAAATGGACGAAGTAACCAAGTTACTAAAATCGATTTCGGCCAAAATGGAAAGGTTGGAATTAGAAGGGAAGTAGAAATACAAAAATCCTCAAAATATTGATAACAGAGGAAACTTCAGTAGGCTGCACAACAATGCTCCTCAGATTATACAAAGATAACCTCAGAACAGAGATACAGATGATCATAAAATTCAGACCCCTCTTCAAAAAAACCTTGTTGCAGATGATGGTGGAGAGGAAGAGGACCTTGGACCAGAAATTCACTGTCTTGAAGATGCTTCTTCTTCCCCTCACTTAACTCAATCAACATATAAGGAGTCTCTCATGGACATTTAATTAAATGAGCCGAGCAAGGGGGATCAGGCTAGGGACAACCCAAATAGATACAACCTGAGGTCTAAGAAGAAAGATGGGAAGTCTGACATCCCTAATCAACCTCCTAGAGCAGAGAAGTCTGATGAAGATGCAACAAACAAAAACAAGAAAAAGAAAGCCCAGAATCCCTCACCAGTAGCCAAAGGTCCTATCCCAGAGGTAAAGGAAATTCTTAAGCCCCCCTCCTATTTTAACTTTAAGCATGAAATTAAAAAAATTAGGATCCCGGTACCCCTTTCAGAGCTGGTCAAGCATGAAGACTTTAAGGGAGCCCTATGTTCTTCGACAGAGCCTCTTGTAGAGAAGGTGTTGGAGCTGGAGTGGTCCTTGTTTCTCCTGTTCAAGAATTTGTATCTTTGTCATTCAAGTTAGAATTTGAAACTACCAATAATGTGGCAGAATATGAAGCTCTTATTTTGGGTTTGAGGGCTGCAAAAGACATGGGAATTGAAGAGATATCAGTGTTTGGCGATGCTAAGTTGATTGTCCAGCAGATCAAGAATATTTATCAAGCCAAACACCCTCGACTAAAGTCATATAGAAATGAAGTATGTGACTTAATTGACAAATTTTTCTCGGCTTTCATCATTTCATTCATTCCAAGAGAAGAGAATTTCATGGATGACTCTTTGGCTATATCAGCAAGAAATTTCAGATCTCCCTTGCCACCCAAACTCGGGTATTATATAGAGGTAAGATATAGGCCCTCTATACCTGACAATATCAAGTATTGGAAGGTGTTCGAGGACGATCTTGAAATCATAAAATTTCTTGAGTCTGTTGATGAGTTCTCTGCATTACACATTGATCAAGATCATTATCCCGAAGGTGACCCTCATGCTGATGTATTTCTAAATAAAATTGCTAATCACCATATTGTTCAGCTACCTAGAAACCACATTCCCAAAGGACTAGTCCCTCTGGAAAGGTTATTTGACATAAATGATGTGGAATTGAAGGGCAAAGTCTCAAATGATGATGTTGATGTGGCCGAGTGAAATATTGGCACAAAGAGGAATCCAAAGTTTGTCAAGTTGCCAAGCAGTCCGTCAAAGGTGTAGAGAGCCGAGTATACTGAGCTATTAAAATAATTTGATGATGTGTTTTCCTGGACCTATGAAGACCTCAGGACATATGACACAACCGTCATTGAGCATAAGATCCCATTGAAAGAGGAGGCCAAACCATTTAGGAAGAAACTAATACAAATAAATCCTATGATACTGCCTATTATGGAAAGGGAGGTAAAGAAGATGTTGGATGCCCAAATCAATGTCCCTTTGAGATACTCTGAATGGGTGGCCAACCTGGTTCCAGTAAGGAAAAAGAGCAGATAAATCAGACTCTGTGTTGATTTCAGGAACTTGAACAAGAGCTCTAAGAAGGACAATTACCCTTTGCCAAAGATGGAATACATACTACAGAGGGTAACAGGTGTATCCAGGATCTCCATGATTGATGGCTTTTCTGGCTACAATCAGATCTATGTCCTGCCTGAAGACAGAGAAAAGACAACCTTCACCACTCCTTGGGGCACATTCATGTATGCAAAAATTCCCTTTGGATTGATGAACACAGGAGCAACCATCCAACGAGCCATGGACATCGCCTTCATTGGAGAAAGAGACAAATTTGTGGTCATCTATCTGGACGATATAACAATCTTCTCCAAATCTGATAAAGAACATCGTCAACATCTGAGAAAGGTCTTCTCAAAATGCAGAAGGTTTGGTCTCTCCCTAAATCCAAAGAAGTCTTTATTTGCCATGCAGGAGGGAAAATTGTTATGACACATTGTATCAGCTGAGGGGGCCAGGATTGATTTAAGTAGGGTGGAAGCCATTCAAACCTTGCCACTTCCCAGATCTAAGAAGGAAGTCTAGTCTTTCCTGGGCAAAAACAATTTTTTGAGAAGGTTTGTTTCAAATTTTGCTGAATTGATGAAGCATATCACATCCATGCTCAGGAAAGGGAATGAAGTAAAATGGACTGCCGAATCCAGAGAATCCTTCAATCAAATAAAAAAGGCACTGACTAAAGCTCATGTGCTAGTCAGTCCTGATTATTCCAAGGATTTTCTGATATTTTCCTTTGCTTCATTTGATACAGTGGCCGTTCTTTTACTACAAAAGAATGATGCAGGGCTAGAGCAACTTATTTCCTTTTTCAACAGAGTGCTAAGGGACACAGAGGTCAGATACGACATCATGGAGAAGCAGGCCTATGCCTTGGTGAAATCTCTCAAAGCTTTTACAATCTATTTTTTCATTCAAAAATCATTGCATATGTTCCTTCAGCTTCAATGAAGGATATTCTCATTCAGCCTGACATAGATGAGAGAAGGAGCAAGCGGATTTACATAATCCTTGAATTTGATCTGGAAATAAAACCCACCAAGCTAGTTAAAGGCCAAGGTTTAGCCAAGTTATTGGTTCAATCTAATTGTAAAGCTTTGGGGGTCACACTTGCTCAAAATATCAACAAGCTAAGTTGTCTGACAAAAGTTCTCAGGACAACCCTCCATTGACAGAATGCACCTGGTATAAAGACATTATATATTTTCTGCAAGAGCTAAGGCCCCTTGATGGTATGGGAAAAAGCAAGGTGAGAGCTTTAAAACTCAAAGCAATTAGATATTTCCTTATCGGCCAGGTCTTGTATTGGAAAGACCCTCTGGGTGGGCTTCTAATATGCTTAGACCCACAGGAGGCCCAAAAGATTATGTTTTATTTTCATGACAGCCTGTGTGGGGGACATCATTTCTGGAGAACCACAGCCTATAAAATTCTCAGGGCTGGGTACTACTGGCTTACTCTATTCACTAACATATGTGTGAAAATCAGGGCCTGTATAAAATGTCATAAATTCTCTGGGAAGCAACAACTCAAGTCTCTTGCATTGAAACCTGTGGCAGCTACAAGACCCTTTCAGCAGTGGGGCCTAGACTTTATTGGGGAGATTCATCCTCCTTCAAGTGGTCAACATAGATGGATCTTAACTACCACATATTACTTCACCAAATGCATAGAAGCTATCCCCACAAGGAGTGCTTCTCACAAAGTAATCATTGGTTTCCTTGAAGATATTATAACAAGGTTTGGTTGTCCAAAAAGGATCGTCACTGATAATGCTACATCCTTCAAGGCCAAGCCATTACTCCAATTTTGTGAGTAGTTCATAATTTCATTGATTCACTCAACTCCCTACTACCCCCAAGGGAATGGATTGGCATAATCCTCTAACAAGAGCCTTATAAAGATTATCAAAAGATTGTTAGATGACAACAAGAAAGCATGGGATTCAAAGCTCAAGTTTTCTTTGTGGGCCGATAGAGTGACAACAAAGAGGTCTCTCAGAGCCTCTCCTTTTCAGATTGTGTATGGATTTGAAGCCATTTTTCCTTCTCAGTTCGCCTTGCCGGTGGAAAAATTCTTCCAAGACTACCAAGGAGAACCTAATGACATGGTCAGGAGAATATTACAATTTGCAGAAGTGCAAGAAACCAAAGAAAATCTCCTGGATAGGGCACATGACCATCAACAAAAGATTAAGCAGTCATTTGACAAGAAGAGCAGAGAAAAGGATTTCCAGCTGGGAGATTTAGTACTCAAATGGGATGCACCCAGACAGGACAAGGGCAAGCATGGTAAATTTGAAGCCCTTTGGATTAGACCCTTCAAAATTTCTGAGACACTTTCAAATAATACTTACAGGTTGTAGAATTTGGAGGGTAACACAGTTTTTAGTGGCCCTATAAATGGGCATTTCCTGAAAAAGTTTTTTGTTTAAAGCCATAGCTGACTTCCTACCATTGTAAATACCGTTCCTATTTTATGTTTATTTTGTTTTTAATAGGAGACTCCATAACCACAAGCTAAGGCACTGAAACTACTTGTTCTTGGCAGCTCGCAGGGAGCCTACCATCCCCTGTGGAGCCAAATGTTATCACATAAACTTGTCAAAACCTTAGGAGTTTGTGGTTTCTATCTATGTCTGCAAATTTTGCATGTTTCTTCTTTTGTTTGCAGACCCTATCGTAAGTTTTTCTTCTCGGCTTGTAGTTTTTCTTCTGTTTTCCTTTGTCCATTTGATCGACCTGTTTTTCCTTGCCGACTTGCCTGAGAAGTATCAACCCTAAAGCCTTATTGTTTTCCCTAAAATCGATCAGTCCTTCCTTCATCTCTGTCTCTGATCTTTTGTTTTCTTGAACCCTCAGCCAATCATTCAAGTAAACTACACAGGCCACATTCATGAGAACCAGGCGCAACACTTGAAGCAGTCTGATATCAACTCAAATCAAGTGAGCGAGAAAGATCAACTTTCARCGACGAATATCCATCAKGCAGATCGGATCGACGACCATCGGGTGATCAGGATCATACAGTTGCACCAAGTTTAGCATCAAACAGAGGTCTGAAATCGCAAGGTAATCCTAGCCGTTGGTACGGGGAAGGACGCGTGGCGCAATATTAGCATTTCGTGGTTTYGCGAGATGGAGCAGTCAAGGAGTAGGTCATTAGAACTCACGAAATGYGAAATCAYGATAAGATCACAACCATTGATTAAAGGAGAGATCTGTACCGATGGATCAACTTTTCACGATTTCGTGAGTCGGGAAAAGTAGAAGGGMAGAGTCTTGAAAGCTCGTGACACACGAAGTCCCGAAGTGATCTTGACCGTCCATTCCAGAAAGACATGTGGTGCAGGATTAACACAGAGAAGGTCGTTTCGGGGAACTGGAGTGAGAAATGCCGATGGCCCAAAGTCCCAAAATGTCGATGTTCATCAGGCCCATCCAATGCAAAGGGATACGTGTCACCCGATCCAAGCAATCACGCTTTCACGACTTAGAAATTTTGGTAGGATCACAATGCAAGATTGTGAAACGTGAAATCCTTAAGCGCCTGGGAAGTAGGCACACGGTCGCAACCCAGGGTCAGATGAAAAGGAGATACGCAATGGATCAAAGCGTCCGATTTGGTCATAGAGAAAGATATGCGTGACCTCTAGGTTCCATAATTGACTCAAAGGATTTGTGAGATCACCTGGAACATTCATGGGTGTCAGGCCTCGCCCTTATCACGATGAAAGTAGTTAATGAAAATAGGGAAGGTGGTTGAAACCTCGTTTCACCGCTTAAATAGAAAGCATTGAAAACTGGCAGTGGAGGGCAGACAATCAACCAAAATGTCCCCTGCCATGGATTTTCTTGTGCAACCCATACTGATCTGATCTTGCGCCTAACAAGAGAATTCAAGTGCACCCTGACAGAGGAAAATGCAGACGCAAAGCTTTGAATGTAATAACCAGGTCACATCTCTCATGGTGGCGAATTGTTCTGAGTATAAATACTCAGTTTTGATATTTTGTTAGGGTCGATGGTTGAGCTAAGCTCTCATATTGTAAAGTTTTAATGAAGCCTCTGGTTCCCTGGTTATGAGTGGCCTTTTGAGACTTCTTGTTTAATGACAGTCAGTTTTCCTATCATCTCTTTTTCTTCTGATATTGAAGACTCAGGCATGGGTGATCTAGTCGAGTAGTTGGGACTGTATTGTAATGTATGTTTTATTGCAATATTATTATGACGTTTTCAGTTTCCTAAAGTTTTGGGTTCAAGAAGATCTTGTATTAAGAGCTTTTCCTCCTTAGGCTGTTGGAAGACCCAATGTCCACAACAGACCTCTACTTTTCCTCACCCATTCTTCCCCTTACTCACCACTATACTACAACTTACTAACTGAAGTTAGATCAAGACCTCATCTGCCTATGCATGCCAATCCAGTTTTTCTGAGTTAAAGCGCAATAATCCTGAGATTGTGTCCATTAGACCACCCTTAAATTTATTCATCGTGACATAAAACTGATGGGTACTGGGCTTACCTCTACCACAATCCAGAGGTGACTTCTAGTGCTAACACTCATATTTGGTGACATTGTATTGGATAAGAGGATTGGTTTTTTCCTCAATCTTGGTGACATTGTATTGGCTAGGAGGATTGGTTTTGTCCTCAGTCTTGGTGACATTGATAGGACTAGTGTTTTCCTCATATTTTAAGGATTGGATAAAAGAACATAATTATTGCGTCTCTCATATTGATGATTCATCTCCGATCTTCTTGTTTCCACTGCATATGTTTTTAGTCAATAATTTCAGTGTAAAGTTGTTCAATGATAGTTAGATCACTAGGAGGAAATTTTCAGATATGAAATTAGTCACATAGTGTTGCATGTGAAAATTGACAAATCTAAGGTAAAATTAGCGTAACACTTTGTTTTAAGACAAATAAAAAAAATCAAAATCAATCAAAGTAAAATGAATTCCTTGGCATAGTTTCCTAGCCATAAACATCTCAAGGGTTACAAAATAGGGATTGCATAACTAGTCCTCCAAAATCCCCATCAAAAGGAATACATTCTTTTGGAATCATTTCCTTTAATGTCTCATCTTTAAGCTAGTCGGGGTTGAACTTAAATAGAGTTATTGGATTGGCTCTTACCCCCTCCTTTTGAAAAATAATAGGGAAATGGTCTAATGTGCCCTCAATTACAATCCAAGCTCTATACATCTCTGCTTCATTTAAGATGTTGTTCAAGACAAGGAATCAATCCAAGCATTTTCCCATGGTTTCTCTACATGTTCTCATGTTCCTCCAAGTGTGTTTTAACTCCAATCATTCAACATGAACCAAACTCTTCTATTCAAAATGCCACTAAAAACACATTGTCAATGCATAAGACCTACTCTCTTCCCTCTAAACTTCATTGGTATTTAGGGTCAAATTCAAGTCCCCTCATCCCATTGTGTTTTCGAGGAAATAAATATTGTTCAAAATGTTTATCCAATGTTCCTTCCCATTGTGGCAAGAACCATATAAGTTTTGAAAAATGTTGTATTTATTTATGTATTTGACATATAATGAACATATGATAGTAGGTTTCATGAATAAATGGGATTTGAACATGCAAGATTACCCTAGTCCACCATTAGGCCTTTTAACCTAACTCAAACATTGCTAGCCACAAAATTCCATCCATCAAGCTTAGATTGAAGAATACCTAGAACATCTTCACTACTCATAATTGTTTCCTTAATGAAAAATAACCTCTATTTTGTATTTTTTAATCATCTGCTCCGTAGATTTTTGTTTCTAGGGAGTCCCTACTCCCCTTATGTCTATAGAGAGAGAAATAATCACTTATTGGAATGGGAGGCCTTCCCTACCTTAAGGTCCAATTTGATTGATTTTTGCTTCCCTATGATGACCTTCATCTCAATGTCTTCTTTGCCTCTTGAAGGTGGGACTTTATCCCCAAGGATCTTTGAGTTATCACTCTATCATACGTTTCCAAGCCTCCCATCATGGTTTATGTGGATTTTGAGCTTCTTTCCCCTTTATTAGATCATGATTGGTACCCCTATTTGTCCTTTAATGGGATTGATCATCTTTTTTAGAGGAGCAAGAGGATACTATGATTGCATGTGAAGGGATTCCTGGGTGTTTTTTTATCTTACATGATATATTTTTTTCATCAGTTGGATTGGGGGAGTCAATAACTGGGTAGATTCTCACCTGCATGACTCAAGGTCATTCCTTCGAGCTGCTAATATAACTCCCATTTTTTACATGCAAATCCCGCAATCATGTGTCAGGGTTAAGCAGGGGGATTTGAACTGAGGTGGGCGGCATGAACATCGTTAGTCTCAATCACTCGGGCTGCCCCCTATGATCTGAATTATATTGGGAATGAAATGAGATACAAACAAAACTATAACAAAGAACACATAAATACAATGAAACTCAACTTCTATTAATGAATTAAATAACATAATATTGTAGGACACAATCCGACAGACTGGTCATAGCTTATTTTTGAAGAGAAAGATATGTTGACTATGCTCATTCACAAAAATGTCATACAACGGGCCACAAGAATGAACTTTTAACATAAATCAATAACCTTAAATGTCCAAAACCCTAACCTTAGGAGGTGAAGCACAAAAGGGTTTGTGGGCCTTGATGTGGTTAGTTGATGCGTCAACTTCACGGGGGCAGAACTTTTGCATACAATCTCTGTTTGGGGCATTTAGTAGCTCATTGGAAAGATCTAATTGAGAAGTATATTACTGGCATGACATAAATATGTGGCCCCAAACCCACTAAATGGCCAAAAAACATCGTTTAGGACCTTAAAATAACCTCAAAAGTTTAGGACCCAAAAATCATAACACAAATGGTCAAGATGGAGAACCGTGATGAGTTAGTGGAAGAGATGGGTGGCCACCGATATCCACTTGGATTTTTCCTACCCCCTTATGAAGAAATGTTCCCCATTGTTTCAAGTTCCCTCGAGAGATGGGGAAACTTTTGTTGAATTTGAACCATGGTAAGCCACTTGCTTTATTGGAGTAGTTGTCCTACTTTGACAACCCTTTAGAGTTGTATGTTCTACTTGTGGGTGCCCTTCATCTTGGTGTCCATGATCTGATCCACTGGAGCTTGTGCAATGCATTTGGGATTGACTTGTGTGTGGGGAAATTTCTCAACCACCATTGAGGTGTCCAACAGAGGTAGGAAATATGGTCGAAGCAACTCCACATTAAATACTGGGTGTAAGCCAAGGAAAGGAGGAATACTCAATTCAAAAGAATTCTCACCCACACCCTTGGTGATGGTGTAAGGACCATATTGGATTGGTCCAAGCTTCCTATAGGGGAAT
>ML791096.1:234535-262220 GCA_009831015.1 Picea engelmannii | reverse complement strand
AGGCTTATGTGTTTATTAGGCTAGGCCAGAGAGCCTAAGTGTTAAAGGCCAGGAGCTTGATTTTGTACATGTAATTATGCACATTATTAATAAAAGATAAACATCTCTGCGTGTGGACCGACCACGATGAATGAGTGATGGGGGACTAAGCTTCCACAAAGCCTGGGTAAGGGAGAGGGGGTTGAAAGTTTAGAAAGAGGGGCTAAGCTTGGGGGCTTAAGCCCTTGGGAATACTGATTTATTATTATTCCAAAGTACTGTGTAAATGTATATGTTTTGTCCTAAGTTCTTGGAGAGGAATGCACGCTGATGGAGCGCATGCAGCTTCATGGGAGACATGTGTCGATCCAGGCGCATGAAATTAAAACCATAGGAATAAGCCGTGTTGGGGGTCTACATTCCACCATCCATCACCTAAGTCTGGGGGTTCGACCTTCCAATTCGCCATCCTTCGTTTGAACTCGTGACTGTTCATGGTGCACCTCTATCTAGTGTTGTTTTCAAATCCCTTACCTGGACAGTTCAAGCTTATGCGTGAGATCTCTATGCACCCTTATGCAATCCCAAAACCATAACCATGAGTCTGTTCCATGTTGCATGATTGAGAAACCCAAATTTTTCTGGGTCGTGTTGTGCTATCCCAGTGGGCTGTTGTGGCAACGTAGTCCTGACCGTGTGAGGTTTCTTCCATTGAATGTGCGTTGTTGTTGTGTCCTCAATGTGTTGGAATTGGTCACAAGAACAGGTTGCCAAACCTGTGAGAAACTCTCTCCAGGTGAGATACTGTGCTGAGGAAGTAAGAACTCCTAGAAGGGGTCCTGTAGCTGCTACAGAACTTTGAGACTTCCGGCTGGTCTGTTGCTGAAGCCCAAGGCAAGGGAGGTTAGAAACTAAAGGACTGTCTTGGTGACAGTGAAGGTGTATACTCCTGGGGTGGGACATGCATGTGGGGGATGAGAGTCTGTGAGCAATGGGCATAAGTGACTCCTGAGAGAAAATCCTTCCTCTGTATCTGGGTGTCTTCCCAATGACCTTGCCTAGCCTAGGAATCCCTGTCGGTGGAGTTTAGTCCCAACTCGGGGGTGACCTACTGCTGAGAGTGATGAGAAGCGCGGTCTAAAGCTGGGAGGTTCATGGAAGGTCTGTACGCAGTTGGTGAATTACATCTAGTTTCAAAGATAAGTATATGCATGTGTTTAAATTCATCTTTTAAATGCATGTTTGTGATGCTTGCAATATTATCATGTATTCCGTTGCGATGATGTTTACTGTTGTGCATATGAATTATTGTTAATGCCATGTATTATGTATGCTAACAGTAATTATGTGCTTACTATGTGTTAATGTATTGAATTTATTTAAATGTATGCTATATAAGTGTTATTCCGCAGTAGCATTACTCCTGACGTGGGTTGACAGCTTGAAGGATGTTACATTATGGTATCAGGGCTTTAAAGGGATAAATTCATAAGTGTTTGTAGCATTGCTCGATCTTTGGAGGGCCGAGGATGTTACAACTATGGTACTTTAGAACCAGGTGTTGCTCAAAATCTCTGATACCCAACTTTGGGCGTAAGGTATGGAAGATGTTAGTGTACTCCGACATTATTTGGTCTCTTTCCCGATGCAGAGTCATCCATCTTGTGTACTAGTCATCATAGTTTATGATAGTGTAGAACTCCTCCTTGAGGGCATCAACAAAGGCTTCTTAAGTGGGTCCTATCTCAAATTCCATAGATTCGTCTTTATTATGTCTCTTCTAGTAACATTCCCACCAATATTTGACACGGGGGAGGCATTTAAGGAGAGAGAAGGTGATCTTTTCGAATTTTTTTGAACATAGTAATATCATTCTAATAGATTCAACCATTTCTCCAAAGTGTTTGCATATATTTAGCCTTTAAATAAGAGGGTATCAAAGTTAACTTCTACCTTGAGGGGTGTCACACCTCCAAAATGGCTACTTGCTGAAGGTGCCTCTCCCGCCGTCGACAATCGAAGGATACGGGCGAAGTTGTCCCATCTCATTCCATTGTCGCATGAGGGCTTCCTCGAGCAACATTTTGAAACGATCTTCTGCTCTATCATCTCTCTTTTCTTCTGCCATGGGAGGTTGCTTGGGCTGACAAGAGTGGTGCTAAGGATGTATAAAATATGTTGGCACAAGGGAAGACCCAGGGTTCAACGCTACAACAAGGCACCAACAAAACCCTAACTACCAGCCCTTTCGGCAACACCTGCGAAGCAGATGAAGTCTCACCTGAGGTAGAGGCAGGGGTGGTTGCAGGAGTCAGTGTCTGCAACCTAAGCCGGGACACATATATGTGATTATAATAATTAATAGAGCACTTAACATTGTTAGTTCATCAATATTCAACCAATATCTACTTCGCTGATAAAACAAAGCATCACAACATTCACCCTGATCTAATGTATTTAATCACTTAGCATAAGTAAATGGATCAGATCTAGCAGATTCAAGCACTGAACACATTCACCTATGTCAGATCTAGTATCTAGATTCACCATGAGCACAAAGCATAAACAGATCTATCTATCTATATCAAAGCACTTAGCAAGTAAAGACATAAACACATCAACACATTACATAGAGCATAATAACACAATATTTACGTGGTTCACCCCCACCCTGGGGATATGTCCACCAACTCTTCTTCTTTATTATCTTCTTCAATAGGTTACATGCACATAGCCTCAAAACCCTACTCCGCATAGGACAGAATATCTGCGCAATTCGCTAGATCCTTCTTCCTTGCGTTATAGCACAAAGCACTTCACATCCTGTTACAACCTCTTGCACCTAGCTCTGCAAATCTCTCACAGTATGCACAGAGCATCTACAAACCATACTTGCACTTAGCACTTAGCTTATCGGCCTAACATCACATAGATGCATTCTCTATCTCTCTTTACATTGCCTAGACATCTATATATACATTACAAAATAGGCCTAAACATGGGTAAACCCATGGGCCGACATCCCATACCCATTACATAATCCCAAATCCCAAAAAGGACCCAAAAAGGGGCCGAGATCCCGTGATCTCTGCTTCGTCTTACGCTCTGTCTCCGATAGGCTGTCGAAGTCCCAAAATAGGTCAAACTTGACCAGGGATCTCCCAAAACTTGGTCAAGGGACAACAAAATAGCATAATATTGTAGGACACAAACTAGCTAGAATGGTGGTAGCTTATCTATGAAAAGAAAGAGATGTTGGCTACGCTCATTCACAAAAAGACCATACAATGGGACGCGAGAATGAACTTTTAACATAAATCAAGAACCTTAAAGGTCCAAAACCCTCACCATAGGAGGTGAAGCGCCAAAAGGTTTGTGAGCCCCTAGGTGATTAGTTGATGCGTCAACTTCTTGGGGGCACAACGTTTGCATACAATCTCCGTTTGGGGCGTTTAGTAGCTTGTTGGAAAGTTCTAATCGAGAAATACAATTATTGACAGAACTTGGGTATGTGACTTAACACCCTCTGAATGGCCAAAAGACATTGTTTAGGGCCTGAAAATGACCATGGAAGTTTAGGACCTGAAAATAAAAACAAAAACGACCAATATGGAGAACCGTGATGAGTCAATGGAAGAGATGGGTGGGAATCGATATCTATTTGGACTAGTCATCCCCCCTTAGGAACCAATGGTCCCCATTGCATCAATTTCCCTTAGGACATGGGGAAACTTTTTCTAAATCTGAACCTTGGAAAGTCACTTGCATTCTTGTAGTAGTTGTCGAACTTTGACAACCCGATAGGGATATATGTTCTACTGGCGAGTGCCATTCATCTTGGTGTCCATGTTCTGATCCACTGGAGACTATGAAATGCATTTGGGATTGAATTCTTTAGGGTCCAATTGCTCATCCACCTCCTAGGTGTCCAATAGAGGTGGAAAATATGGTCGAAACAGCTCCACAATAAATATTGTGTGCAAGCTAAGGATGTTGGGTATGTGTTATATTCTTTGCACAACTAGACCTAATGTTCACGTTGCGTTCGACGTGCGAGGGCAATGCCCATGGATTTTTTTTTAGCGTTTTTTGCATCCATTTTTACTGGTTTTTCGACACATAGTTTTTGTCGATGGGTTTCTAATTCTGGTTAAGGAATTAGGGTTGTTTACTAATCCATGTCAAAGGATTAGGGGTTTTGGATGCCGTGAGATCCTATATATATATATATATATATATATATATATATATATATTGTAAGAAATTAATATATGATGAACAAAAGATTAAAGGTGTGACTCTAAACAGGTTGTTGGTTTTTCTAGGGTAAAAATCTCTATGTAATGTGTGTGTGCTCCATTGTGTCTTTTCTATTTTTATTAAGAATTTGTTTGCAATAATTAATTGTATAAGGTTAAAATATACATTTGGTATCAAAGATGTTATTGGATTCAAGGGGGTGCCTTTGTGGCTAAGGGTTTGGATCAGGTCTGTGATAAACCTTGTTACAGTTGGAGATTTGTGGTATCGATTCTTTAGGTGAAAATAAATGGCGAGCAATTCAAAAATAGAGATTGAGAAATTTAATGGAAAAATTTTTGAGCTGTGGAAAATCAATATGGAAGATCTCTTGGTGGACAAAGATCAGTGGATCTAGATATTGCACCTACAAGAACGTCAACACAAGACTGGGAAAAGTTGGATCAGAAGGCGAAGAGCGCAATCCAATTGTGTCTCCCAGATTAAGTATTATTGTATGTATCAAGGGAAGTTACAACCAAGGATTTATGGAATAAGTTAGGGGCTTTGTATCATTCTAAGTCCCTAGTAAACAAAATATTCCTGCGGAAGAAGCTGTAAAACCCAAGGATGAAAGATGGAGACTCGGTGACAAAGCATTTGAATTCTTTCATTACAGTGGTAAGTTAATTATTATCTACTGATATTAATATTTCTGATGAAGATAAGTGTATCAGTTTATTGTGCTCTTTACCAAACCGATGGGATAGTCTGGTTGTGGCCATAGGTAGTAATACAACTACTTTAAGTTTCAATGATCTAGTCTCATCCTTGTTGTTGGAGGAGATGAGGTGAAATAATATGGAAGGACAAAGCACATATGCCTTATTTGCAAGAGGACGCTCTTAGTAATGAAATAGATCTAAGTCCTCAAGTGGGATATCTAAATCTTGGGAAGATGTAAATCTCTAGGAAAGCTTGTAAAGGAATGTTGGAGATGTGGATAAGAAGGGAACTATAAGAAGCAATGCAGATCCAAGAGTGTTGAGAGAGGGAAGGGATTTGAAGATGCTCCTTCTACAGAAGAAAAAACCTCGAAAGAAGGAGGGGATGTGTACTTGGATTCTTCTAGCACACATGCAGATCATGAGACATGGCCGGTTGACTCAGGTGCATCCTTTCATATGAATCCTCACAGGGAGTGGTTATACAAATTTGAAAGGTATGATGGAGGTGTTGTTTTCCTAGGTGATGAATTGACAACCAAAACAATAGGACGAGGAAAATTCAAGTTGAAACTCATGGATGGAAGGATTAGAACACTCCCTAATGTTCTGCACATCCCAAGATTAGCYAGAAATTTGATTTTTGTAAGAAAAATGGACGATGCRGAGGTAAAAATAATGTTTGAGAAAGAAACCTATAGAATGGTTTGAGGAGCAATGGTGTTGCCGAAGGGAGTTCAGATTGGAACTTTGTATAAGCTGCAGGGAAACAYTATTAGTGATGGGTGCAATAGCTCCATGGTTCTTGAGATTGGAGATGAAGAAGAAAAAACTCCTATAGTCTCTGGAGAAAAGACWACGTTGTGGCATCAAAGACTGGGGTATATCTGAGAGAAGGGCATTTGACTACTACAAGGCAAAGGTATGGTTGAATTTATGTCTAACTTCTCTTTGAATTTTGATTTTTGTGAACATTGCATATATGGAAAGCAAAATCAAGTAAGATTCCCCTTTGCTGCAAGGAGGGAAGAGGGAATTTTTGTTCGATTTTATAGCTCAGGAGGTACTCTGCATGTTTTGACTTATATGCAGAAGTAGCCTTATATTTGCACTGCTAGACACTTGACTTAGTAATGGGTTTTTATAAAGTTGTAATAAATTGGTTCTTTTATTAAAGTGACTTTTTATTAAGTGTACCTTCTAATATCAAAGTGACTTTATTTCATAAAGTGCACTTATGTTATAAAATGAAATTGTACTTTAATATTATAAGTGATTTATTTTGGAGGGAATGAATCATGTCCCTTGATCATGTAAAGGCAAGATTAGATCTTGGCCTTTGGATTTAGGGATGGGGAAGGTGAACGGTCATTTTCAAATTATAAGAGAATGCATTGGGTAGTGTGCAAGACACAATGAAAAGACAAGATTAAGAGATTTCCGAGAGAACTTTGAGGAGGAGAGGAAAGGGAAGCAAGCTAGGCACATTTCCCAAGAGAGATTTGGCACATTTCACAACGAAAATTTCTGTTTAGAAGAGGCTGATATTTATTGCTGCGAGGAGGTCGTACTGTATGGATATGTACAGTCCGTTCAACAAGGAAGAGGGCACATATTTTGAGGCAGATTGTGGGCACGAATTTTGAAGCTATTTGGAGAGTTTCTTGTTACAATAGGGCCGTACAAGAGTAGACCATATAGCTATTGTTTGGAACATTTTTCAAGGTGATGTCCAGTAAAGGAAGGCCGCACAACAATACAGATTTGGCACAGGTTTCTAGGCAGATTATTCTGGGATTGTTGGGTGTTGTAAGAGGTATTCTCTTGCTGGAAATTGTAACTTGTTGTTGATATACTTCACTGAAGGTAATAAAATCTCTCTCTCTCTCTCTCTCTCTCTCTTTGGGTTTCCCCACATTGGGGTTTTCCCTGGCTGGTTGCCTAAATTTATGAGTATTACATGGATGTGTGATTGTTGTTCATTGTGTTTATTCCGCTGCAAAAGTGCTTGACAATGTGTATTTTTGCTCATAATATTTTCTGAATGTGGGTTTATACATTTCAGATTTCATAGATGACAATTATCTCTAGGTTGCTAACTGTATGACATAATATATTGCACGCTGATTTTGTCATTAAATTTCTACAATTTTACAGTTGGTGCACATTGATTATAATGTCCCTTTCCAAATGATCACTCCATGAGTTGTTGAAATAGCCTACGTGATACCCATAGGCTATAGTCAGGGAGAAAAGGGAATTAATTAATTATTTATTGTCATCGGGGTGGAAAAGTAACTTTTTTAAAAAGTGACATTGAGTAATTAAGTAAAAAGGGGTTTTAAGTGACTTTGAGCTTATAAAGTCACTTTACATTATTAAAAGGCTAAAAGGGTCGAAAAAGAGTCAACGAGGAAATAAAAGAGGAATGAGGGCGCCCTCTCTTATCATGCATTTTTATTTTCTAAAAAGGAAATTGAGAGAGCTCTTGGTACGAAAAACCCTAGAGGAGAAAGATTGGTTTCGATGGTGAGACCATCCACCCTAGCTGGTAGTGGAGAGAATATCACTCATATGTTTTCACTGTGCTTCATTTGTGACAAAGTTTATCATTTCACGACTGATCTCTTTTGTTTGTGGTTGGGTTTTCTTGTATATGGGTTGAATTCCCTTGAGGAGATCGAGATTCTGTTTGAAGAGAGTCAAATTTCTTGTGGTTGCATTGTTTGTTGAAGGGGGGTGAGTTGCCCTATTGTTTGGGTCGATTCTCAAGTGCTGGAACTGAGATAACTGTGTTGGCCGAGTTCCATTCTTGTTGGGACCAAATCTCTTATTTGTTGGGTCATATTCATTCCCTTGAAACCGAGTTTGGATTTGGAGAGTTAGATCTTTGGGTTCTAGACGTAATTCTTGTGTGTGGGCTGAGTTTTACCACAATGGCCAAGTATTTCTCATTGCTCGAGCTGAGTTTACTATAGGCAKGGTGCATCTCCTTGTGGAAACCGAGCCATACTCCTTACTGGTCGAATTACTGTTGTGTGGGACGGTTTTTCTCTGCTGAAGAAATTTGTGGGGATTGGAGGTTTGYTGCAACAAATATTACAGGTTCATATCTTTATATATTCACCCAACCAATAATACCTTTAGTTGCAAGTGCATATCAAAGAAAAATTTGATTTTGATCTATTGTGTAAGCGCTCATATTTGGTTTAATAATAATACTGGGTAGTTCTGAGCATGTTTTCCTTACTGTAGTAACAATTTGTTTCCTCAATGATCATTTATTATATTGTTGTTACAATTTGTATATGTTTTAGATATTTTGTGTGGCATAAAACCCATATTTTTTTACTGGAAAAGTATTGGAGACTTAAACCAACAAACAAACCATTATAACAACAACAATAAGAGTTTAATAGTGGGCTGGAGTATGCTAAAAAAGTGTTTGACGAAAGCCCCGAGTGACAAATTTATCCAAATATAACAAGAAGTAGATATTCATAGTAGTAGTAGGCAAGGGACACTACAGTGATATTTTTGGACGTGTGTCGGTTCCATCACTGGGAAAGTATGTGTACTATGTCTCATTTATAGGTGAATTTTTAAGGAATACATGGATATATTTTGTCAGGAAAAAATATGAAGTCTTTGACGGGTTTAAAGAGTTTAAGGCTCTTGTGGAGAATCAAATAGATAAAAGAATTAAGGTGCTAAGGATGGATAACGGTGGAGACTTCTGCAGAAATGTATTCGAATAATTATGAAATAAGTGTGGTAGAGCAAGGTAGAATACTACTCCATATACACCTCAACATAATGGAGTTGCAGAAAGGATGAACATGACGTCGATGTAAAAATCAAGGTGCATGCTCAATGGTGCCAGGTTAAGATAGAAATTCTGGGTAGAGGAAGTGGGTACTGCATGTTACCTGGTCAATTGATCACCCTCATTAGCATTGGATGCCAATAATCCACATGAGGTATGGAATGGTAAGAAACCCTCTCTCACACATCTCAGAGTATTTGGCAGTGATGCCTATGTTCACATTCCAAAGGAAAACATGAGTAAGCTAGATAAAAATGTTGAAAAGTATATGTTTATTGGGTATAAAGATGGTCTAAAAGGTTATAAGCTTTGGAACCCAAAAACTAAAAAGGTAGTGTATAACCAAGATGTGGTATTTAGAGAAATCAAAGATGCTGTCAAACAAGCAGTCCTACCAAAGGAGGAAGAACCAGAGAAAATAGAGTTTGAATTGAAGGATAATGAATCAGACTCTATAGAAGAACAAGAATCAGAAAAAGAACATCCTCATACTTTAGTATTGAGGGGATTGGTTTGGGAAAGAAAGCAATCGAAAATGTATACTCCACCCGATTTCCGTTCAAATTTTGTTTTGTCTACTACTGATGATGATCCTAGAACTGTTAGGGAGGCGATGGATTAGGAGGATGGAAAACTTTGGAAGAAGGCCATGGTTGAAGAAGTGGCAGGCTTGGATAAGAATGAGACTTGAGGTCTAGTGGAGTTGTCGACTGGAAGAAATCTCATTGGTAACAAATGGGTGTTTAAGAAGAAGCTGAATGCAAAAGACAAAGTGGAGAAATACATAGCTCAATCAATAGAAAAAGTTTATTCCTGTGTAGAGGGAATTGACTTTGGTGAATTTTTTTCTCATGTTGCCAAGTTAACCTCAACTAGATTTCTTTTATGTTGTTTCTGCATTTGATTTTGAAGTAGAATATATGGATGTGAAGACAACATTCCTACATGGGGATATGGAAGAATAAATCTGCATGAAACAACCGAGAGGCTTTGTTGTGAAGGTAAAGAAAGACCTAGTATGCAGGCTGAAAATGTCCCTGTATGGGTTAAAACAATCACCAAGGATGTGATATCAAAAAATTGATACTTATATGTTGGGACCTGGCTTCACAAGGACCAAAGAGGCTCACTATGTGTATTTCAAATTAGTCATTGATCATCTCATTTATTCGGTCTTGTATGTGGATGATATGTTGTTGATAGGAAACAACAAGGAGACTATTCAGGATGTGAAAACTCAGTTGTCCTCTAAATTTGACATGAAGGATTTTGGTGCTGCAAATTTCATTTTGGTCATGGAAATTAAAAGAGATGGATTAAATAGGAAATTATAGTTAAATAAGAGGAAATATGTAGAGACAATATTGCAAAGGTTTAATATGCAAGAATGTAAACCGACCAGGGTTCCTATTCCTATAGGTGTAGAATTATCTGATGATCAATGTTTGAAGACACAAGAAGAGGAAGAGGACATGTCTTGTGTTTCATATGCTGATGCAGTTGGTAGTTTGATGTATGCAATGGTCTGTACTAGACTGAACATTGCACATGTAATGGGAGTTTTGAGTAGATATATGTCAAAACCAAGGAAGGAGCATTGAACGACAATAAACAAGGTTTTCAAGTATTTGTGTGGCACTGCTAGTTATGGATTATGCTACCAAGGAAGACCAGGATTGGATAGAGTGTTGGACATACATGGATTTGTTGATACACACTGGGTTGGAGATCTGGATTGCAGAAGATCTACAAGTGGGTATGTGTTTAACATGTTTGGAGCAATCAATTGGATGAGCAAAAGACAGTTTGTAGTGGCACTCTCAACTACAAAAGCTAAATACATGGAAACCACTCATGCAAGTAAGAAAGTAGAATGGTTACAAAGATTGTGTTTAGGTATTGGGTTGGTACAACAAGATGTAAGGATAGATTGTGACAATCATAGTGCAATCTTCCTAGTGAAGAACCCAACTTATCATTCAAAGACTAAGCATATTGATGTTCAATATCACTTTGTGAGAGATATGGTTAAAGAAAAGAAGGTGTTGTTGATGAAGGTGGACACTTTGAAGAATGTTGCAGATTCATTAACAAAATCTGTGAGCACTAAGAAGTTTTTTTTGTAGAGGATCTATGGGAATTGCTACCTTTGATTGTTAACTATGTAACCCTGTAACCCTCTGTATGCAAAGAAAACAACAAATGAGAGAATGTTGGGTATGTTTTATATTATTTACATGAATAGACCTAGTGTTCACATTGCGTTGGATGTGTGGGAGTTCAGGGACAACGCCCCTGGAAAAAACAAAATTGGTGTTTTTGTGTTCGTTTTTTAGTGGTTTTTCGACACATGGTTTTCGTCGATGGTTTTCTAATTCCGGTTAAGGAATTAGGGTTGTTGACTAATCCATGTCAAAGGATTATTGGTTTTAGATGTCGTAAGATCCTATATATATATATATATATATATATATATATAGTATTGAAACAATGAAGATATGATGAATAGATGATTAGAGGTGCGACTCTAAACAAGTTGTTGGTTTTCCCGGTTTGGGTTTATAGGGTTAAAATATTTGTGTAATGTGTGTGTGTGTGTGTTCCATTGTGTCTTTTCTATTTTTATTAAGAATCTGTTTGCAGTAAATAATTGTACAAAGTTAAAATTTACACAGGAAACGAGGAATACTTGATTCAAAAGCATTGCCACCCATAGCCTTGGTGATGGGTTAAGGCCCATATCAAAGTGGTCTAAGCTTCATGTGGGGGGCCATGAGGTGCTCATTCTACAAATACAACCACACATTTTCACCAACATGAAACTTGCGAGGAACCTGATGCTTGTCATGTCGTTGCTTATACTTGGCATTGGCCTTATCCAAGATATCATGAACCCATTGTCGAAGGTGTTGGATCTATTCAATGAATTTGGTTGCTCTTTCTGCATCAATTTGAGCATGTGGGGACTATGTCGATGAAGCTGGAACAATAAAAACTACATCAATGGGGGCCAATGGCTAGAACCCCAAGCACACCTAAAAAGGGTTGTATCTAATAGAGCTATGGAGGGATCTATTATAACTATGCAAAACATATGGGAAGCTCTCATCCCATATACATGGATGCTTGGAGTTGTACATGCACAATATATGCACAATAATCCTATTGACCACCTTTGCTTGTCCATTTATTTGGGGATGAAAGGAATTTTATTTGGTGAAGTTGGTGTCCATCAAAGACCATAGGTTGGACCAAAAGGTGTGGAGGAACCTACTGTCCCTATATAAAATGATGGTCTATGGTATTCCATTAGATTTGAAGGTTTTCTTCCATACATCAGTTAATTTTATCGAAACCTGGTGATAGCCCGACTTTAGATTGATCTTACTAAAGAACTTGGCACCCTTGAGTTGATCAAGAAGATCGTCAATACGAGAGATCAGGTATCAGTTCTTGATATTGATTTTATTCAGGGCTCTGTAATCAATGTAAAGCTACCACATTCCATCCTTCTTCTACACCAACACAATTGGGCTCCCACAAGGTGAGGAGCTTGGTCAAATGTGGCCCTTGCAGATGAGCTCATGAATTTGATGCTTTATTTCTTCATTCTCCAAATGGGAGCATCTGTATATTGGACCATTGGGAAAGGAACCACCAAGTATCAAATCAATGGGATGTTTGACCTTATAGTGCAGAGGCACCCCTACAGGTGAAGTAAAGAGGTATTTGTATTCCTCTATAAGATTTTCCACCGATTTCTGTTGCGTATAGAGAATCTATGTTGAAGTTGTGGTGGTTGCAATGACCTTTCATTCCCATTCAAATTGAACCACGAAGAGGACAAATTTCACAGTCTGTGAGATTACTTTTAACATTGTTTTGCAGAAATCAATGAAATTATAGTAGTCAGAACTACCTCAAGTACCATATAGGGTTGAATCCCCAGAGTGATAATGACACTATGGTGTCATGACTCATAAATAACATGACATTTCCATATATAAGGTTTTCCTAAAATAACATCACAAACTTCGAGTGTGGCAACATCACATAGTATGTCATCTTTGAAGGGCTTGATGACATAGGATAGGCGCCATTGCTGGCGAACACGAAGGTCTCGTCCCTAGATCAACCAACCAATGGTGTATGGTTGGGGGTGTCTCATCATTAGCAACTTCAATATATTTATGAAATGCAATGGGGTTCCCTTCACCCACATCTGTGAATAGAAGAGGTGCTCCCCTTCCTCAAGATCCTCTAGCTCGTCTGGTTGGATTTTTGTGGTTGTGATGGTAGCACTAGGTTTGATATCAATGATATTCTTTCCATTATCTGGATCTGAATCAAAATCTGAGTCGTGGTATGACTCTCTTTCCTTAAGCTCATCCAACAATGATTATTTTGAGTGGAATTAATTAGTGTTATGCCAGGGGATTTTGTGGAACTCACACCATTTTCTAGTGTCCTTCATCTTCCCATTACCCTTCTTTGCTTGTGGCTTGGACTGGTTGTCTTGAAGTTGGCCTTCCTTGCTCTGTCATTTTTTCTATGAGTAAGGGCCACATTATCCATGCTTTTATTGTTGTGTATTTATAGACCTGAACTCCCGCTTATTCTGCTGCTTAAATCTATGCTTAATTTTAACATCATATTGATAAGCAAATCCTAGTTAGGAGATGTCCAAGAAATCCATCTATGTTTGGATGTACCTGTGTAGGCCACTGTGGTACTTTAGAACCAGGGGTCACTTAAAGTCTCTGATGCCCAAATTTAAGTGTAATGTATGGAAAATGTTAGTGTACTCCGACACCATCTAGTCTCTTTCCTGACACAGAGTCATCCATCTCGTGTACCGGTCATCATAGTTTTTGAAATGGTAGAAATCCTCCTTGAGGGAATCAACATAGGCCACCCAAGTGCATCCTATCCCAAATTGAATAGGATCATCTTCATTATGTCTCTTCCAATAAAATTCTCACCAATCTTTGACACGGGGGAGGGATTTAAGGAGAGTGAAGGTGATCTTTTCAATGTCGAAATTTATTTGAATAGAGTAATACCCTTATAATAGATTCAACCATTTCTCCCAAGTATCTGCATCTATTTCTCCTTCAAATAAGGGTATATCAAAGTTAACTTGTACCTTGAAGGGTATTGCACCTTCGAAATGGCTACTCGTTGAAGGTGCCTCACTTGCCGTAGAAAATCGTCGAAGGATCTGGGCAAAGTTTCCCATCATCTCGTTATGATGTCACGCAAGGGATTACTCGAGCAAAATTTAAAAAGGATCTTCTACTCCATCATCTCTCTTTTCTTCCACCATGGGAGGTTTCTTGGGCTGCCAAGAGCGGTTGTCCCCAAGCAAAACTAGTTCAAGACCCAACTCTCTATACCTTGACCTCGTCGGGGACATATACTGAGAAATAACAAGGAGAAAACCGCTCTAATACCACTAATCCATATTATATTGAGAACAAAGTGAGATGCAAACAAAACCATAACAGAGAACACAAAAATATAGTGAAAACCAACTTCTATTAATAAATAAAATAGAAAAATATTGTAGGACACAAACTAGTTAGAATGGTGGTAGCTTATCTTTGAAGAGAAAGAAATGTCGGCTATGCTCATTGGAAAAAATATCATACAATGGGCCGCAAGAATGACCCTTTAACATATATAAAGAACCCTAAAGGTCCAAAACCCTAACCCTGGGAGGTGAAGTGCCAAAAGGTTTGCAGGGCCCCGAGGTGATTAGTTGACATGTCAACTTCCCGGGGATGCAACTTTTGCATACAATATTAGTTTGGGGTGTTTAGTAGCTCGTTGGAAATATCTAATCGAGAAGTAAAACTATTGATAGGGCCTGAGTGATCCGAATCTTAGGGGGGAATATAGTCTAAGTTTGGATGTAAAAAGCCATAAATCCATATAAGTGTAAAAGGGATCATGATGAACATGTAATAAATGGAGTTAGTTGTTCAAAGTTGACTTTGTCAAGAAGACACCTAATAAAAAAGGAAATAGGAAGATAGTTTAGATCGGGAAGGAGAGGTGCCAAAATTGGCCTCATTGCATGTTATGATTATTCTCAATGGAATCCTTCTTCTCCAACTCTTTCTCTCTTTCTCATATTTTTGTGGTGTATTCAGCTCATGGATTTTTATCAATGTTCTTGTGATTAATTTCATGGCAGATTTGTATGTTTTCTCTCCTCTCTTAGGATGAAGCATTCTAGATCTCAACCCTAAAGATCTGGATCACTGAGAAATTAACCCGAGGCCCCTCAAATAGATAAAAAAAAATCGTTTAGGGCCTCAAAATGACCCCAAAAGTTTAGGAACTCGAAATAATAACAAAAATTGTCAAGATGAAGCACTGTGGTGAGTGAGTGGAAGAGGTGGGTTTCCATGGAAATCTATCTGGATCACCATGATGGGTGGTCTTACATGATATTCTCTCTTCCCTATGTTGGAACAATTTCATAACACACCTACTGGGTTTAGTGGGTCGAGAGGTCGACCCACACCTGGATACAGTTGGTTAGGTGATTGACTAGCACACTACATTGGTTGATTGAGTAGTTGACGTGCCTGTCGGTCGGACATCTGACCAACAATTAAAGATAGTTGGGCCGTGAAATGACCATCCCAACAATCGAATATGATTTGGACAAATAGTCGGTCGGGTCAAGCATCCTTGTCGAATCGATTCGACATCACAGATTGAGCGAAGTCACCTCTAACAACCGATGATTACATGTGGACAATATTTTCTAGATTCTATGGAAGTTGGTTAGATCTTGAGGATATAAATAGCAAACCCCTTGGGTCATTATCATCATCCAATACATTGTGCAATAGACCATACAAATCAACATATGCAATATGCATTGTGATGTTCTAATCACAATGCGCTCTACTTAAGTGCTATAACAATGTCTTTAGACACTACCTGTTTTCAATTTTTTTGTTCCTCCTCGATTATTTGCAGTGATGTGTTTTCTATTTCATGTCATATTCCACCCTATTCCCCAACATGGTATCAGATTCGATGGTTTAAAACCTCGACCTGTTATCTACAAACCTTGTTGAGTCTGATCTATTGTGTAATTGACTCTAGGTCAATGGTTTGATGATTGAAACCTTTGAAACAAACTAGTTTCTGTCTAAATATCGAAGATAGCTTCAAAGATTGATCACGTTGTTCTGAACGGATCAAATTATGTAGTATGGGAACCAAATATGGAAACCCTATTGAAGAGAAAAGGACTATGGCAATATACGAAGGTTGCAATTTCAGATCCAACAGATGACCATGCAAACTTCGTTGTTGATGGAAAAAAGGATGAGGTTGTAGGGGTCATCATGACCTATATCTCGTGGGAGATTTGATTTTACCTGGTGGAATCGACCGCCCTCATCAAGTTTGAAAGAAGCCAAAGTTGTTCGACCGAGTCAACAAGAACCACGCCATGCAGTTAGAGAAAGAGTTGATCTCTCTTTATCCTCATTCTTTTGACAAAATGGAGGAATATTTGGCACGTGTCAAAGAACTCCAACTGAAATCGGACGAATGTGGAAAGGACTATCAGAAGAAAGATGGACAACTCATCGAACTAGTCTTGATGAACTTAAGAACACCATTCGACGTGTTTGTGTCGACTTTCCGCACCAACTGGAAAGCACGAAAGGAAGATGGTAAGGATTACACCTTTGAAGCTTTATGTGGTCTTTTGATTACTGATTAGCACAAACTGCTTGAAGAAGACAAGCTTGGTGGTAAACAACATGCCCACTTTCTCAAGGGAAAGAGAAAGATGGATCCCAGGGATAAGGTACGGTTTGATGCCTCTACACAAAAACCTACATACTGTGACCAAAAACCTAAAGGGAAGACATATGCACCTCATGGAAGTCAAAAGAAGAGGACATGTCAATACTGTGGAAATACTAGACATGTGGAGAAATTCTACTATAAGAAGTGAGACAATTTAGAGTAGAAGGTTAAATGCCTTGAAGGAGATGTGTTCGTTGTACGCCGACTCGATGATAATTTCACTTTTCAAGTCAGAACTTCTCAAGCCTTGTTGTCTCACTCTATGCACAACGAATGGGTAGTAGATTATGGGTGCACTCATCACATGGCTAATGATGTGTCCTTATTCACATGGTTGGAAGAAGCTAAGGAGAGAAAAATCTATGTTGCTGATGATTTTTCTCTGGATGTTGTTGGTCAGGGTAATGTTACCTGTCAACGTCTATCATGTGCCAAATCTCAGTGCAAGTCTGTGGTATGTTTCTCAATTGACACAGACAAGTAAGATTGTGGAATTTTGGCAAGAGCGGTTCTATGTTCGTGATTTGAAGGAAGGAAAGTCGATTGTCGACGATGGGATTCTCGACCCGATAGACAGTTTGTACAAATTTTGTGACACAACTTGACCTGACACTAAACCAATTGCACTTGTTGCTCACACCGATGAGAGAAGTTGAATTTGGCATGAGCGACTTGAACACTTGAATTTACAAAGTCTCCTAGCGTTGGCGACTCAAAACATGGTTTTTTTTTTACCGAAGATGTTTCCCCCTGAAGGAGTCTGTAAGGGTTGTGTTCTTGGGAAGCATCATCAGGGACCATTCGACTCTGGCAAAGCTCGGCGAGCACAAAACCTATTGGAGTTGGCTCACATTGATGTTTGTTGCATCAATCTACCTTCACTAGAAGGTGCAAGGTATATTTTGACTTTCATTGATGATTTGTCTCACTTTATATGGGTTTACCTTCTGAAGAATAAGAACCTTGTCTTTCAAAAGTTCAAGGAGTTTTGGGCCTTTGTTGAAAAGTAATGTAGCCAACCCATCAAGTGCTTGAGATTAAACAATGGTGGTGACTATGTAAATCGTCCCTTTGAAGAATACTTGGTTCGAGCTGGTATTGACTAGCAGCGGTCAGTTCCTCACAGTGCCTTAGCAGAATGGCGTCGTAGAATGCAAGAATCAAATGTTAGTTGAAATCGCTAGATGTCTTTTGCAGGCTAAAGATTTGTCTCCTCGCTTTTGAGCTAAAGCAATGTATTGTGAAAATTATCTGCTCAACCACATCTCGACTAGAGTTGTTCCTTCCATGACTCCATTCGAACGATGGTGTGGAAAGAATCCTTCAGTCGACCACCTCTGTGTGTTTGGATGTGTTGTCCGGGTTCACATTCCCAATGGTTGCAGAAAGAAGTTGGATGCAAAGAGTCATGTTTGCATCACGATGGGCTACTCTGAAGAGATGAAAGCCCAGGGACTGTTTGATTCTGTCAAACGACAAATCATTATCATATGATTGTACGATTTGATGAGAAGTCTTTTGGCGTTCAGTTGTTGAATGCCTCCTCTGGATTGTTGTAGGATGATCCCTTTGACGTTATCTCTGACACTGGTTCTCATGTTCCATACTTCAATACTTTGACTGGACAGTCGAACATTGTTCCTATTTCAACTACACCGTCAACCTCTGAGTCGAGTAGTCCATTGTCCTATGTTTCGACTGGTCCACTGACTGAGGACCCTCTGAATTTTGATCGACTCGCTGCAGCGAATTGTAGTTCACCTATTTCTTGTCTACCCCGATGGGATGCCAAGACAATTGAAGTTGTTGGAACTAATGTCGAGGATGTTTCCTCTAGATGACAATCTCAAAGTCAAAAGTAACATGCCAGTGTTGCCTTGATGACTTGTGTACTTGAAACTTTTGACCATGTTACCTACTCAAATGCTTAAGGATGTTTTGAATGGGAGCAAACTATGAAGATAGAAATTGATTATTTGTCAAAGAATCACACTTGGGACTTAGTTCCTCGACTGCAAGGAAAGAACAATGTGAAGTGTCCATGGGTCTACAGAACCAAATTTACCTCTGAAGGTGTTGTGGAGCGACATAAAGCATGCCTAGTTGCATCAACTACATTGAGGCATCAACTACATTGAGACATTTTCCCTTGTTGCAAAGATGAACTACGTTCGACTGATTCTTTCCCTTGTTGCTCGTTTTGGATGGAAAATCCATCAGATGGATGTGAAGGGTGCATTTCTTCTTGGAGACCTATCGAAAAAAAAATTCATGGAACAACCACTTGGATTTGTGACATATTCTAACTTAGTTTGTTGACTCAAAAAATCACTTTATGGTTTGAAGCAAGCTCCCTGAGCTTGGTATGCTAACGTCAAGAGTTTCTTTCTTTGACTTGGTTTCAAACGTTGTGAATTTGATCACAACCTGTATGTACTCCATACCAATGGAGACACCTCAATTATTGTTGTATATGTAGATGACTTACTCATTACTCACAATAATATTGATCTCATCCTTAGATT
Source organism: Picea engelmannii (assembly GCA_009831015.1). Taxonomy (NCBI): domain Eukaryota; kingdom Viridiplantae; phylum Streptophyta; class Pinopsida; order Pinales; family Pinaceae; genus Picea; species Picea engelmannii. Next base: position 243,084 of record ML791096.1, on the reverse strand, counting down.
GAAGAAACAACTTGCTGACTCCTTTGACATGACAGATCTTGGTACTCTGCATTATTTTTTGGGTCTTCAAGTATTACCACTATGTGATGGATTTTTCATTTCTTAATCTAAATATGTGATGGATCCGTTGAATTGTTTTAAAATGGTTGATTGCAAGTCTTATGCTACACCTTTTTAGTATGGAGTAAAACTTACCAAAACTTGTCAAACACCTCCAATCAATGCTACACTTTATTAACAATCTTATTTATCTTACTCATAGTCGACTTGACATTTCCTTTGTTGTTAGTGTAATTTCTCGGTTTATGCAGAACCCTAAAGAAAGCCACTGGAAAGAAGTCAAACGAATTGTCCGCTATCTCAAGGGTACCACTCATTTTGGTATCAAGTATTGTCGAAGTTCAGATTCGTTGGTCGACTTCACCGACTTCGACTGGGCTGGTGACAATGATGATCGAAAGTCCACTTCTAGCTATGTGTTTCTCTATAGCATTGGACCATTGGTGTGGTTGTGCAAGAAACATAAGGGAGTCTCTTTGTCGACTACGAAAGAAGAATACATTGGCACCGTTCAACAAGGTATTGAAGTAGTATGGATTCACCAACTTTTGGGAGAACTTGGCCTTTGTATTCAGACCTCGACTACAATCTATTGTGATAACCATAGTTCTATACAGGTTGTTGACAATCTTGTTGCCCACAATAAGATGAAGCATGATGAACTTCATGCTCATTGTTTGATATAGTTGGTTCAAGAGGACGTTGCTTGGCCTTCCTATTCAGACCTCGACTACAATCTACTATGATAAGTAGAGTGTTATACATGTTGTTGACAATCTTGTTGCCCACAATAAGATGAAGCATGTTGAGCTCCATGCTCACTGTTTGAGATAGTTGGTTCATGAGAACATTGTTTGGCCTTCCTATTCAGACCTCGACTACAATATACTGTGATAACCAAAGTGCTATACAAGTTGTTGACAATCTTGTTGCCCATAGTAAGATGAAGCATGTTGAGATCCATGCTCGTTGTTTGAGATAGTTGGTTCATGAGAACGTTGTCTCTCTTGAATATTGCAGAATAGATGATCAGGCTGTTGATATCTTCGCCAAACCTTTCGCTGAATTTAAATTTATCAAGCTCCATACGATGCTTGGGCTCAAGAAGTTGCAATTATGGGGGAGTATCATAATGACATAATTTCACCTCCTGAATCTTCAGAGACGTGTGCTAATGTTGGGGTGTTGGAACATTAATCATTGATGGTTCATCACACATCTCCTATGTTCATTCAATTGAGAGGTCGACCTACACCTGGATATAGTCGGTCGAACGATCGACCAACACACTACTTCAGTCGATCGAGTAGTCGACGTGTCTGTCGGTCAGATAGCCGATCAACAGTCGAAGATAGTCGGGTGTTGAATCGACCAGCCCAACAATCGACTACAAGTTGGATAAATAGTCGATCGGGTCGAGCATCCTTGTCAAGCCGACTCAACAATGCGGATTTAGTGGAGTCAACTCTAACAATCGACAAATACATGTGGACAAGATCTTCCATATTCTATGGAACTTGGTTAGATCTTGAGGCTATAAATAGCAGACCCCTTGGGTCATTATCATCATGCAAGACAATGTGCAATAAATCATATGGATCAACATGTGCAATACAATTGTGATGTTCTGATCACAGTGCACTTTGCTTAAGTGTTGTAACGATGTCTTTAGACACCACCTCTATATTCAAATTTTGTGTTCCTCTTTGATTATCTGCAATGTTGAGTTTTTTGTTTCATGTTGTGTTCCACCCTGTTCCCCAACATCCTTATATGTTAATTCCTCTATGATGGGCTCTATTCCTTTATTGTTCTCTGTTTGTTCAAATTCTACTTTCCATGTTGGTCTCTCACTTAGAAATTGATGTCTAGAGGGAGGACAAGGTAGGGACGAGGTTACTTTTTTTTCCTCTCTTATGCCTTAGTGCCATGTCTAATTCAATCTACAAATTGTTTTCATATACGTTGGGATGACTTTAAATAATCCTTTCTAATTAAGGGTTGACTTGTTTCTTCCTTGCTTAGAATCTCCAATCCTTAAAGGTGATGTTTTCATTAGATAGACTTTAGATCTCCCATGGCTAGGTATATGTCAGGGTTCCATTTAAATATTTGCGGAGAATGTTCTCCATGCTTGGATTTACTTAGCATCATTTCCACAACATCCAACACATCACTTTCACCCCTCTCTTCACAAGTATTCTCGAGATGCCCATAATGATTGCATTCTGCACACCTGAAAGGGACATTTTCATAGTCCATAACTTGTTGATGCTCCCTTCCTCCCAATGCAACATCAATTACATTTGAAAGTCCATTCCCATGATTAATATTCACACATTTGAGCAAAAACTGTTGCAAAACAATCCATATGCCAAGCCTTGTCATCCATGGTAATATACCAACAAATCCCATTCCCAATGGCCATAAATAGTTTTTCTATCTAGAGCTCCAAGGGCGAGTAAGGGAGTTCAACCGATAATAAAACAATGTTTACTTTCACCTTTAGGTGAAACCTAGGTTCCCTAAAATGAAGCTTTAAGTAATAGGTCTTCCAAAACCATGTCTAACCTCTAATAATGTCTCGATCCTCTCTAGTTTTGAACACAAGTCATATGAATCGTTGCCATCAAAAGAATTGGAGTTCATACCCTAACACTAATGTCTAGTTTTTAATTATCCATTGCTTGGGAGTTTTTTTGCCAACTTTTATTCTGGAAAAAGGCGTGTCAAAGTAGTTTATACAGAAAAAAGGGTTTCTTTGACACAATCTCAGATCCTGTGCTTTATCCCTTGGCATGTGTCTTCTCTTTGTGTTCCCCTTTTTTCACTCGACAAAGGTCCTTCCTTTAACTTTGTGTGAATGATTTTCCATTGTTCTCCGGGGGCAGAAGAATCTTGTCCAAAGGATTGATTCAAGAACTCTCCATCATACTTGTTATATATAGAAACACCCCCTTCAATAGTGTATTTGAGGGTTAGTGAGAAGTCTCGCCATAAAGAAATTCAAATAGAACTAGGCACCATCCTTTGTTTAAATTTTTCCCTCTATTGAAAATTTTCAAAGCCTTTCATGCCTTCAACATGGATTGGGTCGAAGTCAACATGATTTCTCATCTTATTCATATTCTCATTCTAGAATACCAATGGTAATTCATTATTTAATTGATAGGATCCATCACGTTGGTTAGAATGATAATAGCCTTGGTTCTCATGATCTAGGGATTGGGTATCCATCAATTTCGATCTTACCTGGGATTGATTTAACCTTACATTCTCATATCTCTGATTGGCAATGCCAAAATTAGCTTCATGATGCCTTCTACTAGTACCAAAACCTAGGTTTGCTCCACATATTGGCATGATTGCAGCTTTCAATGAAATGTCCAATGGAGGATGTTGATAGTGTAGATCGTTCACCAAAGCATCATTTTGAATCACATTAGACACATCATCTTTGTTGCTTTGCCTTTGTACCTTGATTCCTTCATGGTTCTACAGGATCTAGATAAAATTATTGTGTTTCTTACCTTTTTCTCCATAATCAAATCCTTTGTGTGCATACAATTCAAAAATAGGGCTCTATCCCAATGCCCTTGCCAAAGCCATGTTTGCTCTAATATCTAGATAAAATTATTGTGTTTCTTACCTTTTTCTCCATAATCAAATCCTTCTTGTGCATACAATTAAAAAATAGGGCTTTATCCCAATGCCCTTGCCAAAGCCATGTTTGCTCTAATAGTTTCAAGATCATGTAGAAACCCATTGCACCTTACAAATGGCATGTAGCAACTACATATAGTAGCAAATTAGCCTCTATGGACATGGCAAAATAAAGATGCTCTAATTAATATCCATAATAAGTATGAGGTGACGACACAAACACAATTGAAGTACAAGGGACTTTATGACCAACCAAATCAAATTCCTCAACGCACCACCACAATTAAACTTTAAGTAAAACAACTTTTTATAAATATTGAACTCAATAATTTTGAAATGGGTGATTTTCAAACTTTGGGAAAAGAACCTAAAAAAAATACAAAATGAAATATCCACAAATGTGTCATTTTTGCACTTGTGTTCATGGACACGAGGATGAAGATCTTTCTCCTTGTGAAGAGTTTACTGATGGTCACAATGATTAACAAATAACATCGATGTTGAATTTTAGATTTATGAAGAGTAATTTTATATAAATAAATGAGATGTTATATTAACTAAAAAAAAGTGATAGCCCAAGGGGTTAGTTCAATCAATTGTCGCTAATGTTGGTGGGCATTTGGCTAGTTTTGTGGCAATAGGTGCCCAATTTTAATCCCCTAGGTTAGGTGCACTAGTCTACATTGACAGATTTACTAGGGATGTCATCCAAAATGTGACGAAGCATCCCTTAGGTTTCCCTGTGAAGTTTAGGGATTAACTAAAGTGGCTGTTCTCAATGTCGTAGGGCATTTAGCTAATTCTGTGCCAGCAAGTGCTCAATTTAAATCTCCATAGATTAGGTGCACTAGTTTATGCCAATGATTTTACTAGGCATACTATCCACTAATGTGGGAAAGAATCCCTCTAATTTCTCCACAAGATTTTCCTTACAAAATTTATACAAAAAGTGGTGATATTATTTCACCATTTTAATAAAAGATTAATATTAACCATAAGAAATTAATGTTAGTTACTCAGTGCATTTTAATAAAATAATTAAAACACTAACGTTTTTATTACTATTTATTAATAAAATGAATATATATATTACCCATAAAAAAACAGTGATGCAATATCATCATTTTTTAATGAAATGTATAAATATTGCATCATTGCTTCCTTTTCAATGGCTGATTTTTTAGCTTTTTAACCAAAATTGAGCAAATTTCGACTTGAGTTCTTGTTTTGACATAATAATTTGTGTTACTTATGTAACGGTGTTTTTAATAAAAGATGTTGTAGCCCAATTAAAAAACATAAAAACATAAATTTAAGTGAATAAGCAGACAAACTCAACCTTTCTAGTGAACTTTTTTTCCAACAAGGTAAAGTTCAAATTTCAAGTGATTTGGGTTAATCTTAAAATGGGCCGGAACCCTCGAGGACAAAGTTTCATGGTCAAAGTTCCCATCAATTAGGTGGAACTAAAAATGTTGAAAAATACCCTACTGATTTTGGTAAAGAATTTCCACAAAAAGATCAAGTTTATGCAGTAACTAGTTTAATCCAAAAACATATTTTCCTATCCAAAAAAATATTTGTTAGGTTGATCCTAAATTCTATAGTGAAGATGGATCCACTGAAAGTAAACGACCAATTTATGTCTTCTAAAAGAAAAAAAAGTGTGCGACGCGAGAGCAAGACAAGTCCCAAAATTTGAAAGTGTTGCCATTTAACTAAAATAAACAAGGAACAACAAAATTGATTTGAAGTCTCTTTCAATTCAAAATAGAATGGTTTGCCTCTTTAATGGGAAGAAATATACATCCAGTAACAAAGTTGGTTCGGCCTCCCTTTCATTGTATCAGGTGTCATTCAACAAAGGAAATAATGACAACTACGTTTGAATTTTATCACTTTCTCGTGTCCATTGGAAAAGTAGGCACGCAACCTCAATTTCCCATTTCAAGAGAATGCTACAATAGATTATGTAACCTTAAAATTAAGTTGATTCAAGTTATCTTTCTAAAGTTTGAACTCCGGCCTTTATAGCAAAATGGAGCAATTTTATTTACAGCTCGATATCTGCATCATTACTAGTGCCTTTCCCATTGACAGCAACAAGTTCTGTATCAAATATAAGCGTTGCTCCACCTGCATTCCAAAATCAGACCAAATTTCAGTCTCAAACTTCATACTAACAGGACAGAATCTAAGTGCAATATAATGTATTCAAATTACTTCTAGTATATATATCACAGCCTTCCAAATGTAGGAGCTAAGCAAATCAGAATAAAAAACCCTCTATGCAATAGTGGCCTCCTAAGGCCTAAAAGATGAACAACCAACAACCTTGAATCCTCTATATGTAACTACGTTCCATTAAGGGAAGACAACTCATAATTAGAGCAATTAAATACAATGAGAAATGCTACAGAATCCAAGAGATATCAAAGGAGTGTGAAGACAAATAACAAGGGTGCATTAAAAGAACTTATAGGAGATAGATCGTAAAGATGCCCTACATGAGACTCTAATCATCACATCGGGAAGAAAAAGTGAAATGGCAATAGACTAAGCCAAAAAACTGTGTTAAAATAAACACATGCCAACGATCTCTAAATACTTGGCTAAAATAGTATGCTTAAAGCATGAAGTTGGATAGCATAGAATAGATTAATCTTTAACCTTCACTACCAAATCTCTTCTACACACTTCAGCGTGAGAGTTGAGTCTTCAAAACATCAAAGACAATTTGAGTGGATCAAGTAAGGAAGCTAATTTAGCACTAATGAATTTAGCTAACAATCTGGACACAAAAAATCTATCGGGTCACTTCTTGATATTGCAATTTAAGGTAACTGCTTCAAAATCATAAACAAAACCTGCAAACAAGAGCTTTTTCTACCAATATATTGAACATACTCTTGTAAATTTGTTATATTTTTTTTGAGGATCACAAGGGAATGAATAATATAGTATTACTGAAAGCAACTAGCTTATTTGTAAACTTATTTTCTATTATATAGTAATATTCTTCCTTTTTTAATATTCACAACAAAAGAAGATGATTAAGAATTCAACTGCTGTATGGAACCACAATGCCACAAAATAAGGTCAACTAAGAAAGTCACCTTCTGAAATTAAAATATTCATGCTTCCTTGATGGCTAGAACTAGCTGAGATTGGACAAACTCAGCATCAAATCTTGGTCAACTCGGTCAAGACTCTACCAATATATGTCTATTTTGATGTGTAAACAAGGGATTTGTCATACAATGATTTGTTTCTAATCATATTTTTCAAAATTTTGAATATAATATTTTGAACAATGATTTAATTCATCAAGTTTTTGTCAATGTTTGTCTAGTGGTGATGTAATACCCCAATTTTAGTTCCCTAGTAAAAATGTAGAAGTGAATAACAATTATCTTATACTTTGTTGTGTTAGAAAAAATGAGAGCTCATCACTAAAGACCCTATTATTCAAAACCATTTGATAAAAATGGCTTTATATGTAAAGATGTGATAGAACACAAGATCTTATGGCTGGCCAGGCCAGGTAGGTCAGAAAAAAGAAAGAAGAAAAGAAATACTTATTTTGAACGAAATAAAGAATACGATTCACCAGATTGGTTTTTATCTAATTGAATAATTTCAATATTCATTATATTGCAGATACAATCCGTACATGCTATGGTATACACCTTTACTTCACCATTCATTTTGTTACAGATGAACTCTGTAAAAAAGCAGTAGATTGCTAATCTGTAGTACGCATCATCCGTACTGAGGTTTCAAATCCCTCTCTCTCCGTTCAGTCACTATTGATCCTGAAAACAGATAACTCCAAATCTTTCTTTGGAAATGAAAAGGCCCATTAACTTAAAGACTTTTTTCACTATTCTTTACATCTGGGATTACGTCCTAGATCATTTGATAGAAATCCAAAGATAAAAGGAGAAATGAAAAATATCAGTACTGTGTAAACAAACAGTTAAAAGAACAAAATTGCATATAGGCAGAAAAAAGGGATGGGCCATGTATGACAATTGGCAAATCATACATCACGGGTATAGGATTACCACTAGAGAGGGGGAAGGGGATATAAGGGATATATACTTCCATTTTCATTTTTTTCTGATTAGGGTTTTTGGAGCTCTCATCCTTTGCTATAAATATTGCTAGAGAGAAGGCTTGTATTTTCAATCATGAGTTGTACGGCATCGATCCTATCATTCGCGTGGAGGTTGAATGGTGAGGAATATAAGGAATGGGAATTCATTCGCACATAAGATGCTTGTCTTGAACTTAGTTATAGTCACAAATTATAGGGATGACTTACTATAAATTTGCAATATTTTAGTTAATGTAGTTAGGTTTTCTACAATCTTGGAGTACTTGTGTACTTGATCTTTATTATCCTTGTGAACTCTTGCAATGAATATGTCATTTAATTTACAAAGATCTAGTCAACATTGAAGTTATAACTACCAACTTCCAAGTAGTACAATATTGTGTTGATGCATTAAACATCCTCTGAGCAAATTAGCACGTGCTACAGAAACCAATGTTGATTCTGCAAGAGAAGTGCATTGTTTTACTGTAGCAGGACACATTGACCATTGTGAATCCATTTGCAGAGCGTTTTGTTGGTTGTGAGCTTAAATTGACCTTGATATCAGAGTTGATTTTACTAGATTAAGCTTGTTTATTGTAGTGCATAAACGCAAGACTTAGAAACTTTGAAAAGTGAGGTATTGTTTTCTCTGCCTTATGCGTAAAAGGCAGTATGAGAGGAAAAGACTAACATTCAAGCACTCAGATCATATATGTGCCACCCT
>ML791096.1:195404-207650 GCA_009831015.1 Picea engelmannii | reverse complement strand
TTCATGAATATTAGTCTCAACTGACCAATAATTCTCATGATTTGAATAGTCCACTTAGCACTCATTGCATCGGGTGATGCTCACAGGGGTGAAGAAATGGGATTGAAGCCAACGAAATGAATCGCATAGCATCAATCATCACTCCCGGGGCTTGCACCCGATAACCAGGACTTCCCAGGTGGTCACCCATCCCAAGACACCTCTGGCTCAAGCGTGCTTAACTGTGGAGTTTTCCCCACAATCAAGCCCACTTAGCTTGCTACCCCATTTGCAAAACCTTAGCAAGTATTGTGCCTTATGAACTACCCAGTTAGAGCTCCCTTGACTCTTATTATTTAAGTATATAGGGGCTTCCGCAGTGCAAGATATTAGATATTATTTTTGGGATTAACTGCGTAGTGTAAGTGATAGATTAATGACTTACACTACGCAGTGAATCCCAAAAATAATATCTAATATGATTTTGTCAGAGCCCACCAATTTTGAGGAAGCTATCAAGAAGCAAGTATGGAAAGATGTTATGATAGAAGAATATGCCTCAATAATGAAAAATGAAGTCTGGGAGATTTTACCTCGGCCAAAAGAGAAATCGATAGTCAGTTCCAAATGAATTTTTTAAATCAAGCATGCAATAGACGAGAGCATTGAAAAATACAAAGCTAGATTTGTAGCTCGTGGGTTCTCTCGGCAGGAAGGAGTAGACTATGATGAGACTTTTTCTCATGTAGCTCGTTATACCTCCATCCGAGCAATAATGTCTATTGCCACTCAAATGGGGTGGAAGATTCATCAGATGGATGTCAGGACAACCTTTCTCAATGGAAAAATTGATGAAGAAGTCTATTTGGAACAACCACAGGGGTTTGAGATCCATGACAGAACCAGTCATGTCTGTCGACTGAAGAAGGCACTTTATGGTCTCAAGCAGGCACCTAGGGCATGGTACTCTAGAATTGACAGCTATCTTTAGAGTATTGAATTTCTCAAAAGTAATGCAGACTTGAATCTGTATTTACTTAGGAGTAAGGATAATATTATCATCCTTGTCCTCTATGTTGATGACCTTTTCCTGACAAGTACAGAGACTCGGATAAATGGTTGCAAGGAAAATCTGGCAAAAGAATTTGAGATGAAGGATCTGGGCTTCATGCATTACTTCCTCGACCTAGAAGTCTGGTAATGGGAACGTGTAATTTTCCTCGGTCAAGGAAAATATACGGTCGATATTCTTAAAAGATGTGGGATGGAAGACTGTAAAGCTATGACTACTCCCTTGATCATGAATCTCAAGAAGCTAAATACCACCAACTTAGAGAAGGTGAACCCCACTATCTATAGACAACTAATTGGTTGCTTAATGTATTTGGTAAATACTAGACCTGATATATGTTTTTCCATCAACACTCTTAGTCAACATATGGTAGATCCCCAAAGAGTGCATTGGATTGCCGCCAAGCATATTCTGAGATATTTGAAAGGTACAATAGAATATGGACTTCAGTATAAGAAGGGAGATCAAATCAAGTTGATAGAGTATTCAGATTCAGATTGGGCTGGGAGTACTATGGATAGGAAGAGTACCTCTAGTTGCTGCTTCAGCATGGGGTCAGGCATGATCTCTTGGTATAGCAGGAAACAAAAATCAGTAGCTCTCAGTTCTGCAGAAGCCGAGTACATGGCTGCAAGTCGGGCAAGTTGTGAATCCCTCTGGCTTCGTAAGATACTTATTGACTTATTTATTTCAGAACTAAGTCCTACCACAATTTACTGTGATAATCAAAGCTGTATTAAGCTCTCAGAGAATCCGGTTTTCCATGATAGATCCAAACATATTGAGATTCGGTACCATTTTATCAAGGATAGAGTACAGAAAGGAGCAATAAAGCTTCAGTACATCTGTACCCATGAGCAGGTTGCAGATATACTTACTAAAGGATTACCTAAAGGCAAGTTTGAATATTTCAGAGAGAGATTGGGAGTGATTGAAAACACTTTCCTCACTGAGAGGGAGTGTTAAAAATCTGTAGTAAGGAAAGTTACCCTAAGGCATGAGGGCCCACCATAGCAATCATAAGTTGTCTCTTTATGAGATTAAAAGCCAGCCATTGATTTAGATCTAAATCAATGGCTGAGATGTCTTCCTCACCCACTCACTTGGATCTTGTCTCTTAATGAAAAAGGTGTGGAGTCGAGATAGGGGGTGCGGGTTTTCTCTCCCAGTTCAAGCCGAGTAGGGCTGTAGTGCAGAAAGTGTGGACTCGATTAATAGAACCAGAGATTGAACCAGCAATACAAATGAAAGGAGACAACACTACACTCTGTTGACCAAACCCGAGTTCAAGTATATCTGGAACGCAGCTGTACGAGTATGTACGGCCCCCAATCCATACACGGGAGCTCGAAGCAATACCCTGTTTGTGTAGTTTGAGTACAGAGATAAAGGGTGTACGAATATCTCAGATAAGAGATGAGATTTCCTACTGTTTTGTATTCAAGTTATTGATGAATAAAAGAAGATTTCTGTTACTGTGCATTTGTGTGGTTGCTCTAATGAGACCTAAGACTTGATCTCAGCCCTTGATTCCGAGGGTTAGCTAATGAGAAAACAAAAAGGGAAAAGTGAGAGAGGTAGAGCGCATTGTTCACTTGCATGAGAAGTGAGAAAGAGGAGGAGAAAAGGCAATTTGTGGAGAAGGGCACATTTAATGCCTTAGACAGGGCACAAATCCCCATGAATGCTATCAGCCTTCAATGCTGAAAGGACAGCGTTGAATCTTGAGGAAGAAGGGCACGAATTTCTAGGCATTTTACTGGCTCAAATTTCAAGGAAGAGGCAAAATCTGTAGGAAAGTACAGTGCTGAAGATGAGGCGGAGGGCACAAATTCCTAGGCAGAAGACTGGCTCGAATTTCAAGAAAGAAGGGCTGCTAGCTTGAGATAAGTTAGCTGTATTAAATCTGTCTTTAAATGTTCAGAATCTCTGCTGTAAAATTTCCTTAAGAGCTCCATAATAAATTCCTCTTCACTGGTTTTCCCCTTGGGGGTTTTTCCAGGGTCATATTGACCAAAACTTTTGTGTCAGAATTCTATGGTTTGCTTGATTTATTTCTCAGCATTTAAGGTGTTAAAGATCTGGAGTGTATTTCCTGTTTTAATGACTGTTGGAGAAAGAATTTGAGATAGCAAATTTTCTTTTATTTTAACCTTGCAGCCTTAAGGCAGCCTTGAAATAGTCCTCATAACAGACCTGTTAGGACAGCCTTTAGTACCTCTAAAAATCTTCATGGCATCAGAGCCTAAGGGCACAAGAGAGCTGTAATAAACTGCAAACAGTGGCCAGAATCTTTAACTCACCTTGACAGTTCCAAATTCACATCTGAGACTGGTGTGTAGACAGCAGAAATTTCTTTGGTCATTTAACAACTGTTGGCAGCCATGTCAGTTGGAGGGTTGAGGGTGGAGGATAGACTAGCAGGAACTGGAAATTGGTCCCCATGGAAGGCTAGGATAGTTCTGATCTTGGAGGAGGATGAGCTATGGGATATTGTGGAGAATCCTGTGGTTCCACCTACAGATGCAGTGCTCTTGGCAGAGTTTAGGAAGAGAAGCATCAAGGCCAAGAGGACTATTCTAGATGCAGTGAAAGACCATATAATTCCTCATGTGTCTGGTAAGGATTTTGCATATCAGATGTGGCAATCCTTGTGTAGTCTTTACCAGAGCCCAAACCAAAACAGGAAGATGGTGCTCCAGGAGAAATTGAAGAGCACTAAGATGACTAAAACTGACACAATCACCTCATACCTCACTAGGATTTCACAAGTACGTTATGAGTTGGCAGCTGTGGGGGATATAGTGGATCCAGCAAAGTTGGTGAGGACAACTTTAAATGGCTTCTCCAAACCATGGGAGAGCTTTGTACGAGGCATTGTAGCCAGAGAGCATATTCCTAGTTGGGAGAGGCTATGGGATGACTTTGTACAGGAAGAGCTCAGGATTGGCTCAAGATCTACTAGTCAGCAGCATGGTGGGGATGATGATGAGAATGTTGCTCTTTTTGCAAAGGGCAGGAAGAAGACCAAGAAGGGTCCCAAGGGTGGGGCCAAGCAGCAGCAGAAGAAGGATATGAGCAAAGTTAAATGCTTTGCTTGTCACAAGATGGGGCACTATGTTGGACAGTGTCCCAACAGAAAGAAGAAGCAAGTTGGTACAGACGCATCAGCTGAGGTGGATGAGTTCGCTTCTCAGTTTGAGAGGGAGTTTTCCTTGTTTTTCGAATTGTCTACAGTTGAGACACCATCCAGTGTATGGTACATAGACAATGGAGCATCCAGTAATATGTTTGGTATTAGAGAGCACTTTACTGATCTTACAGAGTGAGGGGTAAAATTGGAGATAGTACTTGGTAATGACACCATAGTCAAGGAAACCGGGCGTGGCACAGTTTCCTTTCAGAGGGAGTTGAGGCCACCCATGGTGTTCAAGGATGTCTTGTATGTCCCAAGGCTGAAGAAGAACCTGATATCAGTTTTTTCCATTGAGGATAGGGGATTTGAGGTGTCTTCTCGATGGACAGGTCCTCATTCACTCTAAGGGGTCCAGTATATCATTAGCCAGAGTGATTGGGACTCATCATGAGAGACTATACAAACTCATTTTTCATCCATTACATGCTTTGGCTAGTACCAGCAACAACAGTCAGTTGTGTGAGCTGTGGCATAGGAGGATGGCTCACTTGCATCATGGAGCTCTAAGGGTGTTGAGGGAGATTGTGAAAGGAGTGCCACAGTTCAACACTGAGCATCAAGTGGTTTGCAGGGGGTGTGCTCTTGGGAAGTACACCAAGAATATCTTTGTGAGCAGTGACAGTAGATCAGTTGGGATACTTGATTTGGTACACTCTGATGTGTGTGGGCCCATGTCATCAGTTTCCTTGAGTGGATGTAAGTACTATGTGACATTCATTGATGACCACTCCAGGAAGACCTGGATCTATTTCTTGAAGACCAAGAGTGAGGTCTTCAAGAGGTTCCAAGAGTTTAAGGCTCTTGTGGAGAACCAGACAGGGAGAAATATCAAGGTCTCGAGGTCAGACAATGGGGGTGAGTACACCTCCAACGAGTTCAGAGACTTCTGCATCCAAGAGGGTATCAGGACACAGTTGATCATTCCTTACAACCCCCAGCAAAATGGGGTTGTTGAGAGGAAGAACGGGACTATTGTTGGTGTAGCGAGATCTATGTTGCATGATCAAGGGTTACCATTTTTCTTATGGGCTGAGGCTTGTAGTACTGCAATGTATCTGCAAAACATGAGTCCACATAGAGCTCTGGGGAGCAAGACTCCTGAGGAGGCCTTCACTAGGAGGAGGCCAGATGATGGGCACCTTTGTATATTTGGCTGTCTGACTTTCTCTCATGTCCCTTCTGAGAAGAGGACAAAGTTGGATCCCACAGCAAAGAAGGGGATCCTAGTTGAATACAAGGAGGTCTCTAATGCCTACCAGATCTACATACCAACACTGAGGAGAGTTGTTGTGAGGAGGGTTGTCAGATTCGACGAGGATAGAACCTTTCAGAAATCTTGTGAGTTGAGAGACAGAGTTGAGGAGGTCCAACAGATACAGGGTGATGCATCTCAGGGGACACAGCCACAAGTGTCTGGTACACCGAGTTTAGGGGTGATTGGTCCACCCAGTAGAGTTACAAGGTCATAGGTGTTTGGTACACAGACAACAAGTGCACGAGCTTCAGGATCTCAGGCCTCTATGGTGAGATCTATGGATGAGATCGAGGGGCATGAGGGTATTGTTCCACAGGAGGCTACTTCAGGGAAGAAGAAACCAAGATGGATTCGAGAGACCTTGAAGGAAGCCAAGGAGTATGTTGGTGAGCCCAAGAGATTATTGAGAGAGAGCAGAGCACCAAAGAGGTATAGTACATGCTTGGCCATGGTGACTAGCATCATAGATTCCAAGCCCTCTACATTTGAGGAGGCATCAGACCAGCAGGTCTGAATAGATGCCATGCAGGAGGAGCATGATTCCATTATGTGGAATGATGTGTGGGAGGTGGTGCCTAGACTTGAGGGAAAGTCAGTGGTGACTTACAGATGGGTTGTACAAGATTAAGTATGTTGCAGAGGGTAGCATTGAGAAACACAAGGCTCGATTTGTGGCGAGAAGATTCTCTCAAGTTGAGGGGATTGACTATGATGAGACATTCGTACCAGTTGCGAGATATACTTCCATCAAGAGTATCATGGACATTGCAACAGAGATGGGTTGGAAGATCCATCAGATGAATGTAAAGACAACATTTTTGAATGGTCATATAGAGGAGGAGGTATACATTGAGCAGCCACAGGGGTTCGAGGTGTTTGGGAGAGAGTCCCATGTGTGCCTACTGAAAAAGGCATTGTATGGTCCGAAGCAAGCTCCACAAGCTTGGTATTCCAGGATTGACTCTTACTTGTTGCAGATAGGCTTTGAGAAGAGTTAGACGGATCTGAATCTCTATTACATTATTCATGGAGAAGATACTTCCATTCTTATACTATATGTCGATGGCTTGTTTATCACTAGAGGGGAGGAGCTCATAGTTGATTGCAAGAGGGGTCTTGCTTCAGAATTTGAGATGAAATACATAGGATTGATGCATTATTTCTTGAGGATGGATGTCCGGCAAGAGGATGGGCACATCTTTTTGGGACAAGGGAAGTATGCAGCGGATATTCTGGGGAGATTTCAAATGCAGGATTGTTGACCCATGTCGACACCTATGGTCACCAACTGGAGGAAGCTTGGTGCTTCTGAGTCTGAGTTGCTTGATTGCACGAGATATCGTCAATTGATTGGTTCATTGATGTATCTGGTCAACACTAAACCAGATATTTGTTTTGTTGTGAACACGCTCAGTCAGTATATGGTAGAGCCTAGGAGAGTGCACTGGATAGCAGCAAAACATGTTTTTAGGTACCTAGCAAAGACAGTGGAGTATGGTTTGGACTATGTCAGAGGTGATGGGGTCAAGTTGATTGGCTATACAAACTCAGACTGGGCAGGATGTGCAATTGACAGGAAGAGCACTTCAAAACATTGTTTTGGTTTGGGATCAGCAGTTGCTTCCTAGTTCAGTCGAAAACTTAAGTCAGTGCCACCGAGTCCAACTAAGGTAGAGTATATGGCAGCTAGTCAGGCCAGCTGCGAGGCTATTTGGCTTCGCAAGCTGTTGGCTAGTCTATTTGGTCATGAGTTGAGGCCTACAGTGATTCACTGTGATAATCAGAATTGTATTAATCTCTCTGACAATCCAATCTTTCACAACATGTCTAAGCACATAGAGATCAGATATCACTTCATCCGTGATTGGGTTCATAGAGGAGAGGTTCAGCTTGAGTACATATTTACCAATGCGCAGATTGTTGACATTCTCATGAAGTCTTTTCCAAGGGGCAAGCATGTCTACTTCAGAGACAAGATGGGAGTGGTGAATAACACTTTCCTCAGTAAGAGGGAGTGTTAAGTTTTTGGTACCTTGGAAAGTGATCCCCTAGTGTTATTGATGTGCCTAACACTAAAAAGGGGGAAAGTACCCCTCTATTACTTAATTTTATGTTATAAATTCAAAGTGACTTTATGAGCTCATTAATGCTAAAGTGACTTAGGGAACTTAAGTGAAGGGGGAGATTTAATCTCCACCCTAGATCTTGGAGAGCTAAGAATTGATCTCAACCCTTGATTCCTAGGGTTAGTTAATGAGAAAACAAAAAGGGAAAAGTGAGCAAGGGAGGGCATATTGTTCACTTGCATGAGAAGTGAGGAAGAGGAGGAGAAAAGGCGATTTGTGGAGAAGAGAAGAGGGGCGCACTTGTTATTGAATAAGGGCACATTTAATGCCTTAGACATGGCACAAATCCCCATGAACGCTGTCAGCCTTCAATGTTGAAAGGACAACGTTGAATCTTGAAGAAAAAGGGCACAAATTTCTAGGCATTTTACTAGCTCGAATTTCAAGGAAGAAGAGGCAAAATCTGCAAGAAAGTACAGTGTTGAAGTTGAGGCAGTGTTAACCCCTAGATTTTTACCCTTGAAAATCTTGATTGTTAAGAACCAACATGCAACATTTTGGTCGACATACTAAGATTTCCCCAGAGTTTAGCACTTATGTTGAGCAGGAGGTTGGTGCCCACACGAGGCAGGTACATGATCAATACATGGTTGCTTGGTTCAGAATCAGAGTCTACTTGGTTTCCTTGCATTTTGAGAGAGGTGGATACATACAGCAAGTGTTGCCATTTTCTAGGAGACACGGTTTGAGTGGGTCTCTTGGCAGTTTGAGGCAATTCTGAGCATACAGTATGAGTCCTTGCAGGATTCTAGGCCTGATGACACTTTTCTGAGCGACATGCAAAAAATTTCTATTTTTAGCAGGTTTTGCTCTAGGCTCCAGATTCAAATTCTGAGAGCGCGGTATTGATCCTTAAGACATCCAGAGTTTTTTGGACCTTTTTCGGGAAGATGTGGCCCAAATTGCTATTTTTAGCAAGTCGAGCACCAAGGCCTGCATGTCGGTTCTGATTGCATATTTTGATCCCTTGTATGAAGACGAGATCAATGAGTATGAAGTCAAGGGCATTTGGACAACTTTCTATTTTTAGCAGGTTGAGCACCAGGGCTCACATGTTGATTCTGATTGTGGATTCAAATTCCTTGCAGAAACTCGAATTCAATGAGTACAATATCAATGACATGTGAGGACTTTCTATTTTTAGCAGTAGACACATGATGGTGCTCGCCCAGTCATGCCGAGCATTTGTGGAAAGTTTGGGTCAGTTTCGACAAGTTTCAAATTTTTGGGACAAGATGGATATTTTTAGCAGCTACTATATTTAGCAGATCCAGTCATCATCTACGCAGTGACAAGTGGCATCCTCAGAGGTCAACATGTGGCAGCTCTACGAAATAATGTGGCATCCACCTAAGCTAGGGCACATATTTCCAAATATTCAAGCATGTGATAATTAATTAATGATGGGAGATGGGGTCGCATGAGTTTAGTCGTATAGTCTCCCTCATGCTTCAGTTAAACTGAGCTTCACTCATGTGGCAGCTAAATATATCCTTCACCTACCCCCTCACTCCAGTTGACTTGGGCACTTTTCTCACTCTCACTTAACTCACCACTAACTCCATTCATGCATCCTTAAACTAGTATGGCACACTCATTATCCTCTCTCCATGCGCATTTACTCCTCTCCATGCATTCAAACTCACACTCACTTATCTCACTACTCCTCTTCCACATCCACTCATACTTTGCTTTTTGCCTTTTCACATGCTTCCATCATGCACCTAGTTCCTATTATTATCCTCCTCATGCGTCCTCTCTTCTTCCCTTGGATGTGCGCCCTCACTAGCTATATATTGGAGGCTTGTCATTGGTTATTTCGTCAGTTCTTGCAGCAACAGCATAGTGTCTCTCCCATTCTTCTCTCTCTCTCTCTCTCTCTCTCTCTCTAGTCTGGTGGCTTCTCTCTGAGCAAAGGAACATTGTACCAGTTGTAATCTTGCCAAGTGTGGCGCAATCAACCCTCTTGTAAGCTTGATCAATAAAGAAGTGTGTGTTTTGTCTTCCAACTTCTCTTCTTGGCGGTCCTGTAGTAAAATTGAGATCTGATTTGTCATTTTTTGAACTGTTTATTGTGATTATTTCGATCTTTTGAACAATTTCTCTTCTTTTTCTAGTCTATTATCATTGTGCTAACCCTGCAAGTTCCCTCCAAGCATAGAATATTACTTTTCTTCATCGTTTTGGACTGCTTTTATACGCTGTCCAAGACGAACAACTTGTTGTTTTGTAGGTTTTATACGCAGAAATCAAACTTAAAGACAGCAGCAAGGCACTTCAGTGTGCCTAGGGACTTGCCCCAGAGGCTAGCAAGCATTTCCCCAAACGGAGAGGGGTTTGATCAGTGACAATTGGGGCCATACTCCTCTAATTAGCTAACTTTTTACCACTGTCCTAACACATATCTCAGCTCAGAATTGGAGGGAAAATTTTGTGCTAACAGTCAGAGGGCGCAAATTCCTAGGTAGAAAACTAGCTCGAATTTCAAGAAAGAAGGGCTGCTAACTTGAGATAAGTTAGCTGTATTAAATCTGTCTTTGAATGTTTGGAATCTCTACTATAAAATTTCCTTAAGAGCTCCATAATAAATTCCTCTTCACTGGTTTTCCCCTTGGGGGTTTTTCCAGGGTCATATTGACCAAAACTTGTGTCAAAATTCTGTGGTTTGCTTGATTTATTTCTCAGCGTTTAAAGTGTTAAAGATCTGGAGTGTATTTCCTGTTTTAATGACAGTTGGAGAAACAATTTGAGATAGCAAATTTTATTTTATTTTAACCTTGCAACAGTGGCATTAAATGAGTTTGAAATCAAACTGAAAGCAGCCTTGAAACAATCCTCACAACAGACCTGTTAGGACAGCCTTTAGTACCTCTAAAAATATTCATCAGCAACCCCATTCTGTTGTAGGTTGTAAGGAACTGTCAACTCTCTCTTAATGCCTTCTCTTGCACAAAAATCATTTAAGTCATTGGAGGTATACTCACCCCCATTGTCCGACCTCAACACCTTGATTTTCTTCCCTATTTGGTTATCCACAAGAGCTTTGAACTCTTGGAACCGCTTGAAGACATGTCCTTTGGTCTTCAGAAAGAAAATCCACGACTTCCTAGAGAATTCATCAATAAAAGTAACATAATACCCATATTCACTCAAAGATACATAAGACATTGGACCACATACATCAGAATGTATCAAATCAAGAATACTTGCTACTCTGCTGTCACTGCTTGGAAAAGCAGTCTTGGCGTACTTCCCTAGTGCACACCCCTTGCACACTTCTTGGTGCTCTGTACTGAAATCTGGTACCCCTGTAACAATCTCTCTCAATATCCTCAAAGCCCCATGATGCAAATGGGCCATCCTCCTATGCCATAACTCATGCTATAGCTCACATAGGTCACTGTTGCTGGTACTGTGTATCAATTCTCTAGTTGGCTGAAACATAAGCCTGTACAGCTTCCCATGTCGAATCTCAATCACTTTGGCCGAAGTGATATTGGATCCCTTAGGATACATGAGCACCTGTCCATCATGGAGTACCAACTCATATCATTTGTCCTCAATGGTAGAAACTGAAATCAAGTTCTTTTTCAAACCCGAAACATATAAGACATCTCTTATCAAGAAGGGAGGTTGAGACTCCCTCTGAAAGGATAATGTCCCACTACTAATTGCATTAACCACAGAGTCATCTCCAAGCACCACCTCAAGATCCTCAATCTCTGTTAGATCTGAAAGATGCTCACGAACACTTGTCATATGGCAGGAGGCTCTGTTATCAATATACCACACACTGGTAGATGTTGCACTAGAGGAAAGACAAACCAATAAAGAAAACTCCTTCTCAAACCTGGTGGAAAACTCCTCCACATCTGTTGAAGTTGCAATCTACTGCCTCTTCTTATTAGGAAATTGACCTACATAGTGCCCCATCTTGTGACATGCAAAGCACTTGACTTTGCTCGTGTCCTTTTTCCCTTCACCCTTTGACATGTTCCCACCCTTGGAACCCTTCTTGGACTTCTTCTTGCTCTTTATAGCAAGAGCCACATCCTCCTCATCATTACCACTAGATGAACTCCCCTGCACATATCCTCTTCAAGTTTCCTCCTGTATGAAGTCATCCCAAAGACAATCCCACTTGGGCTAATTTTCTCTTGCAACAATGCCCTCAACAAAGACAGCCCATTGCTTGGTCACACCATTCAAAGCAGTCCTTGTAGATTTTTAATGACAAAAATCAGCAAGCTAATATTCTGTCAAACACTTAGCAACCTAGAGATAACTGTCTTCATAAATTTCATAAATGCATAAAACCCACATTCAGAAATTTTCATAAGCAGAAATACACATTGCTAAGAAAAATATGCAGTGGAAATACACAGTGGACAGCAACCCATAACACGCAAAAATTTAGGCAAATGCCAGGGAAAACCCCAATGTGGGGAAACCCAACGAGAGAGAGAGAGATCTATTATTCAGCTTTAGGAAAGTGTATTACAGCAGCAAACTAACAATTTCCAGCCAAGGAAAAATACCTCACAGCACCAACAAACAATCCCAAAAATTCTGCCTTGTTTTCCGTGCCCACAGTCAGTTGTACGAACTATTTCGTACG
>ML791096.1:134863-161072 GCA_009831015.1 Picea engelmannii | reverse complement strand
AGGTCATGGGATCCAAAGTACCTCTAATATTGTGTGTTATGGCTCGTTCTCCTACTGAATCGATTTTCCAAACTTCTTCCCTTGGAAAACGATGTTTCCCAAGCAAAGCCAGCCTATATAATCCCCAACAATTGTTTGGTCTCCAAATGCTTGGAAAATCTTTAAACAACAATTCGTTTTGGTCAACAAAATTTTAAAGCACTCCAAGCATGCATGGTACAAAATATAAAAATCTGTGAAGAATGAAGAAAAGGTTTTGAAATTTTCTTTTAGAAGTTGACTAAATTGGCAACACAAATTCACTTAGTTTTATGGAGCTCATCAAGTCAATCCCATTGAGAGTTTAGCTTAGAAAGTCAACTTGGCTCCCCAAACTAGCGAGACAAGTTGACAAATTGAAACTCATTGAGTTCTGTGAGTTCTATTTCACTGATGAGATGGTAAAATAAGACTATCAAAAAATATTACATGTATTAGAAACATTGTCAATGCCACTTAACGTTCATCACTTTCTCTCATCTAATTGAAATGTGCATGATCAGCCAACTTACCACATCTGCGCTCACCCCTTAATCCAATATTACAAAAGGATACATGAAGGCAATACCCAAAACACTAATCACAAGAGGTTCCAGAATACATCAACCAACCAATAAGATAACTCATACAAGAAACACCTTTGACTATCAAACACGATATTCTCTTTATAAACAAAATAAGGGAATGAAAACTTTAGAAAAGGAAGCTAATTTCTAGGGCCAAGAATAAGAATCATGGCACCTATATGTGAAGGGCACAAGGGTTTCTTAATGAACAGCTTCACTCTGAATCCCTAATAAAATATATATAATAATAATTGATTGTAAAAATATGATGATATTACAAAGATAGGGCCTGCCTATATATATATGCCCTTTATGGTTTTTTATGAAGAGTCGTAATTTTTAGTCATGACCTTTTATTACATTAATGTTTAATTTTACTTTATTTATTATTTTAATGTCTTTATATAATATTATTTATTTATTGTAACATTGCCCTTCCCTTAAATTTTGCTTTGTCTTCAAAGCAATGGTAAGGAGGGATGTAACTGGCGAAAGTCTCTGACTCCCACGCTGCGTCTTCTTCCGGTAGATTTTTCCATTTAATCAAATATTCCTTGATTACTCGAGAACGTAATCTCTTTTCCCGGGTGGCTATAATGACTTCGGGCTCTAAAATGATTCTTCCTTCCTCATCCAACATAGGAAGCATAGTTTGTGCCTTTTGTTGTTGCCCCAGGACTCTCTTTAGACATGATACATGAAAAATGTTTTGGATACTGTTGGATTACTGAGAGGGTGGGGGTGAATCAATAATAGAGCAATTTAATCATTTTTAACCACAAAAGGCAAGTGTTATATCAATGTAGCATTATCATCCAATAGTTGCAAAGTAAATAACAATGAACAAATGAGAAATCATACACATACACAGTACACTAGTGTTTTTACGTGGAAACCCAAAGCAGGAGAAAACCACAGAATGTTTTTTCTTATATGTCTTTAAGAATTACATTCATTGGAAGCACCGACTTCCTTTGTTTTCCAGCTACAACTGGAAGGAGGCTCCAACCCCTTAGTTTCTCAGGCTACAACTGATCCAGGTGGATATCGGTGGCCACCCACCTTTTCCAACTGGCTCAAAACAGTTTTCTAGCAATTTTGGTAATTTACTATTTTTAGCAGGTTTTAACTTCCGGGGCCATTTTGAGGCCTAAACGATGTTTTTTGGGAAAACAGGTTTGCAATATCGAAGGAATTGAAGTTCCTTCGAAATTGTGGCTAAAATGAATCTCCTCGACGATACCTTTCCAACGGGCTATCATACGCCTAAAACGGAGATCGTATGCAAAAGTTACAACCCCGGGAAGTTGATGCACTAACTTACCCAAACGAGGCCCACATGACTTTTGGCGCTTTATCTCCTAGGGTTAGATTTTTGGATGTCTAGGGTTTTTGGCATTCCTGCTTATTGAAGAAAGACCTTCAGAGCCTCGTTGTAATCACCTTCTTGCGAATACGAGTAGCCGTCACATCTCTTCTCAGAGATGAGCTGCCACCATTCTAGAGAGTCTTTCGCTCTGTATTTTTACAGTCTCTGTACATTTATTTCATCAATAGAAATTGTGTATTACTGTATATCTGTGTTTATGGTTGCATCTCTGATACATTTATGTTATATTATTGAATATCTGCGATATCTCTGTGCATTTTTTTATTATATCTCCGCTCTCATTTCGTGCCGAAAATAATCTAGATCAACAACCTGAAGGAAGCTCCAACTCCCCAATTCTCTGGCTACAACCAGAAGGAGGCTACAACCCCCTATGTTCTCCGGCTACAACCGAAAGGTGGCTGCAATCACATGTCCTTGCCTCATCCAACGGCCCTGAAATATAAGTAGAATGATGGAACCACTGTCACACTATCACTATGAGATATACTATTGTAAACCTGTACCAATCAACCTGCACCAAACAACCTGTACCAATAACTTGTGCCAACATGTACCATACATCAACCTATACCTCAACCTGTACCATAAACAAGTGCATCAACCATGCACCAAACCTGTACAAATAACCTGTCACAATAACTTGTCCAAACAACCTATCACAACAACCTGTCTCATCAATCTTATCAACCAAATCAGATCTATTCACCAAGATCAATCACCAAGACAACTCTCAACCATATGCACAATATCACCAAGATGTGCATCAACCAAGCATAACACAACAATTCATAATCATCACCAAAAGATTAATATGTGCTTCTAATAATATACCAAGACAAGTATGCTACATCATCCATAAACCATGGGTCAACAATACTACTAACAAATGCCTCCAACCATGTATCAAGTATGTACCAATCATGCATCAACTATTCATCAACTATGACTCATCAAGATGTACCAACATCATCAACTAAACACCTCATGCATGTGCCAACTCATCAACTACTTGTCTCAACCATGTACCCAACATGTACCTCAACCAAAATCCCTCATCAATTTCATCATCCAAATCTGATTTGTAACTCTGTAAAAGACCTCGTGTATATGATCACATACCTGCAAACCTTCTTTAACAAGAGACTACCATTTTCATCAAATTTTACTTTAGTCTCACATGACTAGTTTTGGATCAGTCAACAACCCTAACTTGAAATAATCATAACTATGTACCTATAATGAATAAAGCTCTGAAAATAGTACACAATGTTCTTCAGTGTCTTTTATGCAATTCATCCAGATTTCACTACTTGGAACCTCTCAGAAAAGGAGTTATAGAAAAAATAGCATACCTTATTGAATTATGGTTTATTCTAGAGAGCGAACTTGTAGAGTGTGCCCCGCACGGAATATTTGTTGTATGGATCTGAATATGGTACACAGAATACTACAAACTGTACTCTAACCAATACATTTGGTCTTGCTGAATTTGGATCTGTTATGAAGAAGTTATGACATTTTTACCCAAAACACTTGTTTTAGACTAGTTTCAAGACTAGCCACAAACCCTATTTTCCACGGAGTGTAACTCCAAAAATACAACGACCCACAAGCTGAAATTTTTATCATAACTACTTGGATATGTTTCCTCAACGGCCTCCAGATTTCGCGGTCTAAATCATTCTAGAAAAAAAATTATTGCGAAAATGGTGAGATGACCTGTAAATAACATACCTTAGAAAGCATCATCAAAAAAATTTATCCTCCCTTGAATTTCGGTCTTCTTTACTTCACCTTCTCTCTGAAATTCGCCTTAGATATCCTTTGGTTACCTTGGTCACTTGTAGATATTCAATATGCTCAAGTGTAATTAAATGAGAGACCCTTGCCTCTTATTTATACTTTTATGTAACTTCCTCAAGGGGTTACCTTCTAACCATCTTAAACCACTTTCATTATTTTAGGGCTATAACTCACTTCTAACCACTTGTCCACTTAGTAATTTCTCCATTAACTTTATTATTTAAATAATTTATTTTGTATCCACTTTGACTTATAGTACACTCATCACTTCACTTTATTATTTACCTTCTAAAATCTCTTAAACCACTTTCCTTATTTTAGGGCTAACCCACTTCTAACCACTTGTCCACTTAGTAATTTCTCCATTAACTTTATTATTTAAATAATTTCTTTTGTATCCACTTTCACTTATAGTACACTCATCACTTCACTTTATTATTTAAATAATTTATTCTTTGCAACCACTTTGACTACTTTGACCTTTTGGGGCTTCTAGATGACTCATGAGGGTTCTCCAACTTCACATGGCCATAACTCTCTAACTATGAGGAGTTATGTGACGTTCCACATACCACCGGAAATGGCATGACATGTACTATCCATCTAGAATAGTCTTGCCTGCAAATATATCAAAACTCATACCATTATCCATCAAACAAACTTGGGTCCCTTACCCATACCTTTGTGATACCGGAATTTTCTATCAGACATTCTTCAAGGGTTGACATCAATGACAACCAACCCAATTAATCAACAAATACGACTTTTATCTGGTAAATCCAACTAGTAAGCTACATGATTGATTTTTCTATTTATTTGATATGGTCCATAAAATTTTGGAGCCAATTTATTCTTCCCATGTTGTTTAAGGGATAATTGTTTGTAAGGTTAAAGTCTCACAAATACCCGTTCTCCTACTTCGAACTCTCTTTCAATTCGGTTTTGGTCAACTTGTTGCTTCATTCAATTCCTTGCAACTGTTAAGTTTTCTTTGAGTAACTGAGGGATTTTCTGACTTTCGTCTAAATGGTCTTTTACTAACACAACTTTTATGTGGCTAGTGGCCAACTCCTTCCACGATGGAGGTTCGTAACCATAAAGAGCTTGGAATGGTGTCATTTTAGCTGAAGTGTGATAAGTGGAATTATACCACCATTTAGCGAGGTGCAGCCATTGAAACCATTTATTTTGATTGTCGGATATAAAACAATGAAGATAGGTTTCTAAACATTTATTGACAATTTTTGTTTGACCATTTGTTTGAGGGTGGTAAGCTGAGCTCATATTGAGAGAGCTTCCGATCTGTTTGCAAAATTCTCTCCAAAAATTCCCTTTAAATTTGGCACCTCTATCGCTGACGATAACCTTAGGGAACCCATGTAGTTTGTAAATAATTTTACAGAATATTTCAGCCGTTTGTTTTGCTGAATCTGTTTTTCTTACTCCAATAAAGTGTGCATACTTGGTTAGTCTATCTACTATTACTAATATTTTATCTTTTTCGTCGGATATGGGTAGTCCTTCAATGAAATCCATTGAAATTTCTTCCCATTTTTGGTTGGGAATGTGTAACGGGTGGAGTAACCCAAGGGTCAACACATTTTCATTCTTGTTCATCTGACAGAGATCACATTATGCTACATATTTTTGAGTATTTGCACTCATCCCTTTCCAAAAAAATGATCTTCGTGCATTATAGTATGTTTTGAAAAATCCGACGTGACATGCAGCTGGGCAATCATGAGATTCTTGAAGAACCTTGGCTTTAAATCTTGAGTTGGTATTTAAGTAGATTCTTCCTTTATACCATAAGATGTCGTTCTTCCATTCAAACTTAGGGTATTGATTTAAATTGTTGATTAAAGAGCAAGTCTACAGGTTTTTTGCATACTGGGTTCGAATTTCATCCAACCATTCTGGAATGGCTATTGATATTACAAAAACTTGTGTTTCTTCATCTTTTCCTCTTTTATGTAGAATTTCCATATCAAACGTGGCAATTTTCTCTATCCACTTTTGTTGTTCAGTTAACAATGTTTTTTGTTGTAACAAGTACTGGAGACTATTATGATTTGTGCATATCAAGAACTTACTTCCGAATAGATATTGGCGCCATTTTGTTAATGCATGCATGATGGAAAGCATTTCCTTGTTGTAAGTGGATTGTAAGCATTTTGTTTTATTTAGTTTCCTGCTCTCAAAAGCTATTGGGTGCCCATCTTGCATCAATACTGCTTCAATTCCAAAACCTGACGCATCACACTCGATGATGAAAGGTTTGGAGAAGTCAGGTGTTGCTAATATCGGGGTTGTGGACATAATGTTTTTTTAAGTTTTCAAAAAAAATTGTGCTTCCAAATTCCATTGGAAAGAATTCTTCTTAATGAGATTTGTTAGGGGGGCGATTAAATGAGCATAATTCTTGACGAATCTTCGATAGTATCCTGCCAATCCTAGAAATCCTCTTAACTTGGATATGTTTTTGGGTTTAGGCCATTATGTGATTGCCCTAATTTTCTTGGGGTCTACCTTGACACCTTTTTTGGATATGATGTGACCAAGGTACTCTACTTCCTCCTTGCCAAATGTACATTTTGACATTTTGGCTTAGAATTGATTTTCCTCCAGATGAGATAACACCTGTCCCAAATGCCATGTTTTATTGTACACTAAGATATCATCGAAGAAAACTAAGACATGTTTCCGTAAGTATGGGTGAAATAATTCATTCATTGTCGCTTGGAAAGTGGTGGGGGCATCAGTTAGCCCAAAAGGCATCACCTTGAATTCGTAGTGACCTTCGTGTGTCTGGAAGGAAGTCTTGGCTACATCTTCTAGTTTGACTCTAATCTGATAGTACCCGGATCTTAAATCAAGTTTTGAAAAATATCTTGCTCCATGAAGTTCATCCAACATTTTGTCAATAAATGGGATGGGAAATTTGTTTTTAATTGTTATTTTGTTTAGCCCTCTGTAATCTATGCATAATCTGAAAGATCCATCTTTCTTTCGAACTAACACTACTAGAGATGCATATGGACTTCTGCTTTTCGTGATGACACCACATTTTAATAGGTCTTGGACTAATCTTTCTATCTCTGTTTTGTGGTGATGAGTGTATATGTATGGTCTAACCCTAACTAGGCTTGATCCTGGTTTAACTTCAATTATATGTTCAATTCTTCTTTGAGGCGGTAACTCCATGGGAAGGTCCTAAAATACCTTCTTGTGTTTTTGAATTAGATCTTGAACGTCTAATGTTCTGGAGTCATCCTGTTCTGATTCTTGTATTTCTATGTTGTGGCATTGGATGAAGTATGTGGTTGCTCCTTTTCGGATCATTTTTTCCATTTGTTGTGACGACACAACCTGTGTTTGTGGAGGTTGAAAACCATATAATTTATAACTTTGCCCTTGCCACTTGAATTGGATGAAATGTTCCTGGTGATGGACTGAGTATGTGCCCAAGGTTTGTAACCATTGGACTCCTAAAACCACATCTACTCCTCCCAGAGGGACGGTGTAGAGTTCTGATAACAAATTGAGATCTTGGATTTGGAGTTTCACCTCATGGCATTTTCCAACATTTCCAATTTTTTTGCCGTCTGCAACCATTACTTTCATGTCTGGGACTGGATATACAAATAATTTGAGTTTCCTTGCAATCTTGATATTGAAGAAATTGTGGGTACTTCCATGTCGATTAGTACGGTGACATTATCATTTTTTATATGTCCTTTTAATTTAAGAGTTTGTGGTTGGGTAATGCCTGTGATGGTTGTGAGAGATATTCTTGGTGTGTTGTCTTCTATGAGTTCTGAAGTGTCATTTTGGAAATTTGCCATTTCTTCATTTATTGATTCTGTTGAGCCTGATTCGTCGTCTTTTTCTACTTCACAAGTGTACAATTTTTTTGAGTAATCTTCGATCTGGCACCTATGTCTTGGGTCCCATTTCTCTCCACATTGTTTACATTTTCCTTCTTTTATCCTTTGGGACTCTAAACTTCTTCTTCTATCTTCACGTAGATTGGGTGGTATGTATTTGTCATTTCCTGTGGTCTGAGGTAGACTCCTTGAGTAAACCTTGTTGAATCTTGATTGGCCTTCTAGTTTTTCTTTTGCGACTTTTGCCTTGCGTATTGCTATTTCTACCGTAGTAACCTCATGTAATCTTAACTTGTCTTGGATATGTGGTTTGAGACCACCTATGTAAGATTGGAGTAATTGATCATCAGATAGTCCAAATACTCGGGTGGCGAGGGCATCCCATTGATGCGTAAATTCATCTATGCTGCCATTTTGTTGTAATCTGGTGAGTTTTGAAAAAAAAAAAAAATCCGAGATGCCCTGGAATCTTTTAAAAAAATCAATTTTGAAAGAATTCCAATTATATAACTGAATTCTTCCTTTCCACCATAGATACCAATTGTATGCAGTGCCTTCGAGGTACATGGATGCGATTTGACCTTCTCTTCGTCTGTTGTCACGTTATATATGTGGAAATATTCCTCAGTTTTGTTAAACCAGGCTACACACTGATTATCGCCTCCGTTGTATTTTGGGAGTTCTATTTTGGCTTTGGGTGGGTATAACATTAAGGGTTGGTATTGTGATGTAGGTTGGGGATTTGGTACTGAATCGTGGAAAAGTGGAGGTAGATTAGATGTGCTTGACTCTGATTGGTGGTGATTCTGATTTTTTATAAGGTTTAAGAGCTCAATATGTTGTTCTTCCTGATTTTGCGTTATAACGGTCAGGTTTTGCTTCAAATCCTCTGTTATTTCTCTTTTCAAGTTACCCAAGCCTTGTTGTAAGTTCATCCCAAGCTCTTGAAAAATATCATCTTTAAGATCTTGTTTTAGATTGGCTATGCCTTGTCGTAGCTCAAACCCAACTTTCGAGGTAATTTTTTCTTTAAGGTTGAGCGTTAGATCTTTTTCAAGTGCCTCGTTGTTGAGCCTTATTTCTTCTAGTAACTCATCATGCGTTTTTTGTATTGACTTTTCGAGTGATTTTCTAATGCTTTTACATTCCTGGTCTATTTTTCCACTTGAGTTTTTAATTCCGACATCCTTCTGGTGTTTGCGGGTGAGTATTTTTCTGTAATTTTGACCTTGCCTGGAATATCGCCTTTTAATTATTTTAATTAAATAATTGTATGTAATTTAAGGAATATTAATTATATATATATATATATATATATTATATTATATAATTAATGGGTGTAATGGCGGGGTACGATTTTTTAGAGTATGGGAGTGTTGAGCCGACGGTGTGGGGGAGGCTACGAGGAGTGCGTGGAAGGATGTATGCAGAGYTGCGAAGAGTGGAGGGTGTGGGAGAGTGGAGAGGGGGTGGGGACAAGTCGCGGGGGAGTGGGGAGAGGTTGCGAGGGAGTGGGGAATGTCTTCGGGGTTCAAACTTTGGGGACGCAAACTGTGGGGTAGAGTTACGAGGGGGTGGGAAGGGGTTGCAGGTGAGGGAGAAGGTGTGGGAGAATGGGGAGGGGGGTGGGAAGGGGCTAGGGACGAGGGAGAAGGTGTGGGAGAATGGGGGTGAGGGGAAAGGAGGGGAAAAACGTGGGGAGTGTGGGGGACGGGAAGGTTGCGGTGAGGGGAAAAAACATGGGGAGTGTGGGAAATGAATGTGACACGAGGGAGCAACCATCTTTGATACCAATGTGAAGGACACAAGGGTTTCTTAATGAACAGTTTCACTCTGAATCCATAATAAGATATATATAATAATAATTGATTGTAAAGATATGATGATATTACAAAGATAGGGCATGCCTATATATATATACCCTTTATGGTTTTTTATGAAGAGTCGTGACTTTTAGTCGTGACCTTTTATTACATTAATGTTTAATTTTACTTTATTTATTATTTTAATGTCTTTATATTATATTATTTATTTATTGTAACAATATGCAAATATAAAAATATAACAAATCAAAGAAAGACTTCATCTTATAAACATATAGATAAGTAGAAAAGTACCATCATCTTATAAAATGCTCTAGACAAAGAATAACTTGATTTGCTAGTAATTCTTCAATTTACACTATTTTTATAGCTCAAGAATGTTTAGTCATTGCAGTTGACAAGGACACAACTCAATTATGCATAGGAAAATGCAGGAAAAATCTCTCTAGAAAATACGGCCCAAATATGAGGTGTTTAAAAATTATTACAACCCCCACAAATTTCACCATGTCTCAAGTCGGCGCTATGGTTCCAGAATGTGTCATTATTATTAATTTTCAAGGTTTGTTTGTCATCCTTGTTAATTTGTAGTTCAAAAGGTGTCTCAACTAAGCCTATGTGTCCAAGGCTAGCTAATGGACACAATTAAAATACCCAAATCAGCATTTTTATTTTATCCTAAAGGTGTCTCAACTAAGACTATGTGTCCAAGGCTAGCTAATGGACACAATTAAAATACCCAAATCAGCATTTTTATTTTATCCTAAGTTTTAACTTAGGAAAAGTATAAAAGTCATTTAAATAACATTTATTGACTTTTCAATGAGATTTCTGAAAAGTGAATTTTTGGAAATTAATAGTTAACTAAATTGAATTTTTTTGAGGCTTCTAAAAGACTCAAAAAAAAGTGAGTTAGAGTGATAAAAGGAGGCTAAGGGTGAAGGACATAACACATTGTGAGTTGAGTTGATGAGTGAGGGCGTTGACTGAGAAAGAGGAAGTTGATTCTGCAAAGTGAGGAAGGGCGACTTAGCATCAAAGGAAGTGAGTTGAGTGCATGTCGTTCCAGTAGAGACAGAGGCTAAAAAAGCTAGGCCAAAAAAGCAAAGCTGAAAAAGCAGGACCGAAAAAGCAAGCCGAGTTTGTTGGGCTGTAAGAAATTTCTGAATTTTCTGTTGCTGTAAATTAATTCCTCTGAAGCCAATAAAGCTCCTCCTTTGTTGGTTTTCCCCACACTGGGGTTTCCAGGGCCTGGTGTCTTCCTATTTTATGTGCTTGGTTTCTATTTGCTTCTAGTATTCATTTTAGTTAAATATCTTAGTTGTAAATTTAATGCATGATTTTTCAGAAGTTATATCAGCATAAATAAATTTATGGGTAAAGAAAAATCATTGGCATTTTATTTTTGTTTGTTGAGTTTAAAGGAAATTAACATGGTATCAGAGCCCAACCTCTGAATACAAAATAAACCAAGTCCATTTGTTGTGCAGACTAGGTGTAAATCAACAAGGGGGTTGAGTTACCAAAGAGAGCGTGTGAGTCGAGGCAGCTGACATAATGGCCAATGCAGGCTTGAGATTCGAAGATGGGTTGGAGGGAGCCTCAAACTTCAATCCAGGGATATAGTGAATTGGTTTGTTGCTAGAGGAACAAGGTTTGTGGGAGTTTGTTGAAGGGATAGCAGTACTTCCAGCAGACCCAACACAACAACCATCTCATCTTAGGAGAGATGTGAAGGCTAGGTGAATAATTATTGATGGAGTCAAAGACCACATCATTGCTCAGTTGTCTGGCAAGAAGACAGCTAAGGATATGTGGGAGTTCCAAGTTAAATTATACCAATCAGCTAACCAGAGAAAGAAGATGTTGCTCAGGGAGAAACTCATAAGCACAAAGATGGCCAGGGGAGAGTCAGTTGATACATATCTCACCAAGATCACTCAGATCATAGATGAATTGGCAGCTACTGGGGAAACCGTGGATGAGACAGAGCTAGTGAGAACAGCCTTGAACGGCTTCACCAAGCAGTGGGACGTATTTGTCAAAGGTGTTGTAGCATGGGAGAAACTCCCTGATTGGGAGAGGTTATGGGATGACTTCACCCAGGAGGAGCTGTGAGTTGGTACCTCACATGCTAGTCAGCCAAAGACTCAAGAGTGAGGATGAGGAGGATCTTGCCTTAGTTGTAAAGGGCAAGTTTGGAGGAAAGAAGGGCCCTAGTGGAGATCAAACCTCTACGGGAGAAAAGAAGGACTTCAACAAGATAAAGTGTTTTGTCTGTCACAAACCAGGCCACTTTGCCAGTCAGTGCCCAAACAAGAAGAAGGGTAGCAAGAAGTCACACATGGTTGCATCAGCTTCAGCTGAAGTTGATGAGTTTGCAGCTAGGTTCGAGGATGAGTTTTCACTCATTGCATGTCTCTCTAGTTCATCCAGTTCAGTCGTTTGGTATGTTGACAGTGGCACCTCTAGTCACATGACTGGAGTGCAAGAGTACTTCTCTAGCTTGCAGGAGGAGATGGACCTCGTGATTGAGATGGGCAATAATGCCAAGTGTCGAGCATCAAGCCATGGGACGGTGACATTTTAGAGGGAGTCTAAGAAGACACTCATGGTGAGGGATGTGTTGTATGTTCTGGGCATGAAGAAGAACCTAATATCAGTTTCAGCATTGGAGGACAAGGGCTATGTAGTATCATTTCAGGATGGGCGAGTGTACATAAGGCCCAAGGACTCCAAGGTTGCTAAAGTGATTGGAATCAAGCAGGAGAAGTTGTATAGGCTTCAGTTCGAGCCAGCCCAAGCATTAGTGAACAACGTATGTGACTTGGCAGAGTTATGGCATAGGATGGCGCACCAACATCATGGAGCACTCCAGGTGCTCAAGGAGATTGTGATAGGACTGCCAGATTTTAGCACAAAGCATGATGAGGTATGCAAGGGGTGTGTTATGGGAAGTACACCAAGACAACTTGCTCGAGTAGTGACAGCAAGGCACGAGGCATCCTAAAATTGATACACTCAGACGTATGTGGACCCATGTCATCACCATCCCTGAGTGGGTTTGAGTACTATGTCACCTTCATTGATGACCATTCCAAGAAGACTTGGATCTACTTCATGAGGACCAAGAATGAGGTTCTCAGTCGGTTCCAAGAGTTCAAAGCTCTTGTGGAAAACCAGACGGGCAAGAAGATCAAGACATTGTGATCCGATAATGGAGCCGACTGCACCTTGAAGGATTTCAAGGATTTTTGTGCAGGTATTGGGATAAAGAGGGAGTTGATTGTTCCATACAACCCACAGCAGAATGGGGTGGCGGAGAGGAAGAACAGGGCTATTGTTGGGGCTACTAAAGCCATGTTGTATGATCAGGATCTGCCTAGGTTCTTATGGGCGAAGGCATGTAACATAGTTGTATATATACAGAACAAGAGTCCTCACAAGGCGTTGGGGAGGAAGACTCTTGAGGAGGTATTTAGAGGGAGGAGACCGGAGATTGGACACTTCAGGATTTTCGGATGCCTTGTCTATTGTCATGTCCCCGAAGAGAAGAGGACAAATCTCGAGGCCACTACTGAGAAGGGGATTTTCGTTGGTTACAGCAAGAATTCCAAGGCATACAGAGTTTACATTCCTTCCTTGAGAAAGACTGTGGTTAGGAGGGATGTGAGATTTGAGGAGTACAAAGGCTTGAGGAAGGCTCATGATACTAGTGCAACAGCAGTAGGGGATCAGAAGCTAGAGACTCAGAAGACTAAGGAGGTACAGGGTACATGTGTAGGTACATGTACAGGGACGAATGATCAGACTACAAATCAGGATGAGGAGCAACAAGCTCCTCCTGTTCGGGAGACTCCTACTAGGAGGAGGAAAACTAGATGGGCAGAGCAGACCTTGAGAGAGGCACAAGTGTACATGGATGCTCCTGGGACATCGGTCAGAGAGAGCAGAGCACCATAGAGATTTTCCAGTTATATGGCTCTGATGGGTGAGTTATTGGAGGTCGAGCCTTCCAGTTATGAGGAAGCATCACAGCAACAGGTGTGGAGAGATGCCATGGTGGAAGAGTATGCTTCCATCATGAAGAATGGTGTATGGGAGGTGGTGCCTCGCTAGAGAGGAAATTAGTGATTGGCTCTAGATGGATCTATAAGATCAAACACGTTGTGGATGGCAGTGTGGAGAAGTTCAAAGCCCGCTTTATAGCTAAGGGGTTCTCTCAAAAGGAGGGAATCGATTATGATGAGACATTCGCCCCAATGGCGAGATACATTTCAATCAAGGTTGTGATCTCAATTGCAACAGAAATGGGGTGGAAGATCCACCAGATGGACATAAAGACGACCTTCCTTAATGGCATCATTGAGGAGGAGGTGTAAATCGAGCAACCGGAGGGTTTTGAGGCGCATGGGAGGGATTCCTATGTGTGCAGGTTGAGGAGATCCTTGTATGGCCTCAAGCAGGCTCCCAAAGCATGGCACTCACGGATTGACAGTTACTTGCAGGGGAGGGGCTTCACCAAGAGTGAGGCAGACTCCAACCTCCACTACATCATAGTTGGAGGTGAGTCACTCATTTTTGTGTTGTATGTGGACGACTTGTTTCTTACAGGTTCAAAGAAGCTCATTGCAAAGTGCAAGAGGGATCTTGCTTCAGAGTATGAGATGAAAGATTTGGGGTTGATGCAATACTTTTTGGGGCTAGAGGTGTGGCAGCGTGATGGTCAAACATTCCTTGAACAGGGGAAGTATGCGGTGGAGATCCTAAAGAGATTCGGGATGTTGCACTGTAGGCCTATGTCTATGCCCATGGTGACCAACCGGAAGAAGCTAGATGCTTCCAGATCATAGGCAGAGGACCCTACTCTTTACAGACAGCTGATTGGCTCTCTGATGTATCTGGTCAACAATAGACTGGATATATGATTTGCTAACACACTTAGTCAGTTTACGATTGAGCCGAGGAGGTTAAACTGGGTTGGCAACGAAGCATGTTCTGAGATATCTGCATGGCACGATCGATTAAGGGTTGAGTTATATACAGGGAGATGGGGTGAAGCTGACAAGCTTTACAGATGCAGATTGGGTAGGCAGTATGGTGGACAGGAAGAGTACTTCAGGTAGTTGTTTCAGCTTGGGATCAGAAGTTGTTTCATGGTTCAACAGGAAGCAGAAGTTAGTGGCGTTGAGCTCTGTTGAGGCAAAATACATGGCAGCTAGCTTAGCAGCATGTGAGTCCATTTGGCTTCGTAAGTTGCTCATCGGTTTGTTTGGCCAGAAGTTGGATGCGACTATCATTCACTAGACAATCAAAGCTGCATCAAGCTCTCTGAGAATCCAATGTTTCATGACAAATCCAAACACATAGAGATCAAATTTCACTTCATGAGGGACTGTGTGCAGAAGGGGATAGTGAAGCTACAATATGTGCCTACGGGAGAGCAGGTGCCAAACATTCTCACGAAGGCCTTGATGAAAGGAAAATTTGTCTTTTTCAGAGACAAGTTGGAAGTGGTACAGAACACCTTCCTTGCTAAGAGGGAGTGTTAATTTGTAGCTCAGAAGGTGTCTCAGCTAAGTCTATGTGTCCAAGGCTAGTTGATGGACACAATTAAAATACCCAGATCAGCATTTTTATTTTATCCTAAGTTTTAACTTAGGAAAAGTATAAAAGTCATTTAAATGACTTTTATTGACTTTTCACTCAAATTTCTAAAAAGTGACATTTTGGAAAATAATAATTCACTAAAGTGAATTTCTGGAGACTTCTAGAAGACTCAAGAAAAGGTGAGTTAGAGTGATAAAAGGAGGTTGAGGGTGAAGGACATAACACATTGTGTTGAGCTGATGAGTGAGGGCACTGGCTGAGGAAGAGGAAGTCGATTCTGCAGAATGAGGAAGGGCGGACTTAGCATTAGAGGAAGTGAGTTAAGAGCAGGTCGCTCCAGCAGAGGCAGAGGCAGAAAAAGCAGGGCCGGTTTTTCAGGGCCAAAAAAGCAGGCCGATTTTGTTGGGCTGTAAGAAATTTCTGAATTTTCTGTTGGCGTAAATTAATTCCTCTGAAGCCAACAAAACCCCTCATTTGCTGGTTTTCCCCACACTCGGGTTTCCAGGGTACTTCTGGTGTCTTCCTATTTTATGTGCTTGGTTTCTATTTGCTTCTTCTGTTCGTTTTAGTTAAATAACTCATCTGTAAATTTAATGCATGATTTTCAAAAGTTATATCAGCATAAATAAATTTCTGGATAAAAAAAAATCAWTTGCATTTTATTTCTGTTTGCTGAGTTTAAAGGAAATTAACAATCCTAAAATGCATAGTTATTCTACTATACTTAAGGCAGCCCTTTTCCATCATTAATTACAATTACTCATCCAGTATGAAAACAGTTTTTTCCTAGTCAAAGAATATGACCTTGACTGAATACTTTCTTCTTTGCTACGAATATATTATATCCTCCATGACTGAATACTTTCTTCTATCATAAGAAATCTTTGCATGTGCGTTGTAGATGTTTATAGCTACAAGTAAACCCATGGAACGTTGCAATCAAAAAGTATGAACCAACTTATCATTTACATAAGACAACCTTTTACATGAGTATTTTCAAAATTATTAGAAAAACAAAATCATCAATTTAGAGCAAGATACTTTTCCTACATGTTATCCACAAAGAAAGAACATGCTGTCACAATAATCACAATTAGTTTCCCCCCTTCCCTTCCAATGCAATTGCCAATAACATAAAAACAGACAACTTGTTCTAGTAAAGACTCTTATATTTCAAAAACCCAATTCAGTACAATGTTCTTAAGAAATCGTGACAAAAGAAGATTTGTATTTCAAAAATCTGATCTAATACAATGGCTATGCAAATAGGAAAGCTTCCCCAACTCACGCAGAGAAAGCAAACATAAACACACCAAACCTACCTCTAGTGTCATTATTTTATTTCCCCCTAATTCGAACAAGCCAAAGGCATTTTAGCTTGTCATTTTTCTCTTTGGACATGTTGATTCCTTTGTATTGAAAATGATTGTGAAAGAA
This sequence comes from Picea engelmannii, assembly GCA_009831015.1. Lineage (NCBI taxonomy): Eukaryota > Viridiplantae > Streptophyta > Pinopsida > Pinales > Pinaceae > Picea > Picea engelmannii. The sequence goes on along the minus strand of ML791096.1, from coordinate 144,514 downwards.
ATCAAATTTACCTTCACTCCAATTTGTAGCTCTGAGACATCACTCTTCTTAGCAACCACTGCAATAACAACAACTTCAGTTGTTAAGAGACTCAATCAAACAAAAACTCCCACCCTCTCTCTTTGTTTGTACATGTATGTGACTATAATCATGGAGGTACATCCTACACACCATTTAATATTTTAAGGAGGTGCATCCAAATCATGCTTGTGAGGATACGTAGGATGCATAAATAAATAAAAGAAGGAATTCAAAAAACGATCTGCACTACCTAAGGATCAAATGTACAATTAAGATGGGATGGCACAGTTTGAGCAAAAATAGGTATAATATTGAATAGCAATCATGGCCTTAAAGGCTAGTATTATAGTAAAATAAAATCAGTGATAAGACACATTAAGTTAAATAAATAAAGTTAATTTTAAATGAGAAATAGCAGAACTGAAGTTCTTTAAGAATTACATGTATCCTTCATCAAGCTATGAGCAACAATCAACATCTTTTATGATAATCTTCAATGTTGTCAACAATTGATTAGATTGAAGAAAGATTCAATCTTCCATATGTAAGGACAAAATTCCTCAAAAATAGCATTACCAATCATATTGGCATATTGAATAATTAGGAAAAATTCTTTTTGCTTTGCAAAAACCTTTTTGACCAATTGCCCCTGCATAAAATTGATTGTCAAAGGAAGGTCTCCAAAGTGATATTAAGGCCACATCGCATACATTCGATGAAGAGGTGATGACTGAGCAGTACTTCCAGTTAGATGATTACTCAGTAATTCAGAAAGTGAGATTAGCTATTTATAATATTGCTTGGAAAGCTTCATCATGGTGGGAGCATCAGTGGCAGGTGAAGAAACTTGGGGAAAAAAGACTCACTTGGAAGCAATTCAAAAGTTTTTTTGTGCAAGGGTAGCTTTCTGCTCATTCTTGTGAGAAGATCAATTAATTCTATGCCCTTAAGCAGGGATCGATGTCAATGAGCAATTATGAAGGGAAGTCCATGAAATTTCTGAAGTACGTATCCTAAGTAAAGGATGAGCAGTTGAAGGTGAATTGTTTTCTGAGTGGATTGCAGCCTTCATGTAGGCCTAAACCCATGAGGAAGGCAATGTGGAAAGCAAGAGACAAGTAGGACTTCCACAAGAAGCAAAAGGATAAGGAGATGTAACTTGTAAGAGAAAAGGGGGTTATAAAACCTTCCTTCATATGGTATAATTAAAATGTGTCGCGACCTAATCAGCTAGCACAAAGCAGAACTCAGATTGTGGATGTAGCTGGTAGAAAGTCGAGAACTCTGTAATTCTTTGTGTGCAGAGATGGGCATTATGCCAAAGATTGCCCAAGGAGGTAAGGAAGTGCTAAAGTGGTCAGCAATTTGCAGGAAGCTACCACAGTAGAAAATGTGGCTCATGCGCCTAAAATTTATGCAGCATTGGAGGACTGACAAGCAGATCATCAATCTGCAATGGTCAAGGTCCAAGGTAAGATTGGGAACCAACCTGTTTCTATTTCGATTGACCCTAGGGCTAGCCACAGCTATATTGCACCTAAATTGATTTAGAGTTGCTTTGATAAGCATGTTAAGCATAGTAACCCATGGTTAGTTCAACTAGCCACTAGAACAAAGAGGCGTGTAAGTGAGATGGTGAAGTAATGTCTAGTTGAGATAAACAGACTGTCCACTTAGATTTAAATATCATGCCTCTTGGTTAGTGTAATGCGGTAGTAGGAATGGATTTGTTGGCACCATGTCAAACCAAAGTTCACTGTTACAATAAAAATTTTGACTGCATCAATGACAAATGGAATGTGAGAACTGTACGAGGCATTCTAAGGCCTGTTTCTATGAGGCCTAATTCAGCTGTGGAAGTAAAATTGTTTCAGGAAAGGCTGCCAAATGCTCACAAGAAATGTGATCAGGTCATCCAAGGATGAGGGACCCAAGCTTGAGGAGTTTACGATATTTAAGGAATTCAAGGATGTATTACCAGAGGAAATGCCCAGACTTCCCCCAAGAAAGTGCATATTTTTCAATAGAGTTGGCTCTGGAAGATCAGCCTGCATCCAAAGCTCCATATAGAATGAGCACACCAGAACCACTAGAGCTGAAAATGCAATTGCAAGAACTGCTTGAAAACAACTATGTTAGTCCAAGCGTATCCTGGTGGAGAGCACCAATTTTATTTGTGAAGAAAAGGGATGGAACCCTGAGATTAAGCGTAGATTACAGGAACTTGAATAAAGTAACGATCAAGAATGAGTATCCATTGCTGAGAATCGATGACTTCTTTGTGATCAAATGGAAGGAGCAAAGGTCTTCTCAAAATTGATTTGAAATCCGGATAAAGGATGAAAACATATTCAAAACAACTTCAGGATGCATTATGGGCATTATGAGTATGTCCAACAAACCAGCTACCTTTATGTGCCCAATAAACAGCGTGTTCAGCAAATACTCAACAAGTCTGTACTTGTATTCTTGGATGATACACCGATATACCTTATTCTAAACTAGAATAAGAGCACAAGGAGCACTTACAGATTGTTCTACAAGTGTTGAGAAAGTACAAGCTATACGCTAAATTAAGCAACTGTCGATTCTTCCAGGAGTACGTCCACTGTTTGGGACATATCATATCTGAAGAAGGTATATTAGTGGATTCAGAGAAGATTGAGACCATTACGGAAGGGCTCACTCCAAGGAATGTGTCTGATGTAAGAACATTTATGGGTTTTGAAGGGAGTTATATGAGATTCATTAAGGAATTCTCCAAGATTGCATTTGCTACTACCTCATTTCAGAAGATGGCTAAGAAGTTTGCGTGGAAACTGAGGTGTGAAGAAAGCTTTCAATTGTTGAAGAGGCTTCTTACTAGTGCACCAGTTTTGAGAATAGCAAATCGAAAAAAAGATCTTATCAGGTATACTAAAGTGTGTAAAGAGGGTATTGGAGTAATACTTACCCATGTGGTATGCTATGAGTCTCGAAAACTTAAGTAGCGTGAGATGAAATTTCCCATGTATGATTTAGAACATGTTGCAGTGGTTCATGTTCTAAAGATGTAGCGACAATACCTCATTGGTAGAAAGTTTGAGTTGGGAATAGACCATGACAATTTGAAACATTTGTTCAATCAACCACATTTAAATGCCAAGCAAAGGAGGTCGTTAGAGTTTCTTAGTGAGTACTATTTTGAGATCAAGCACATTGAAGGAAAAGAGAATAAAGTTGCACATGCACTTTGCAGGAAAAGGCATCTAGTTGCCATCAATACTTGTGAGTCTAATGTGAGGAGTGCTTGAGCTTTTGTGGCAAATGAGTATTACCTTCGGGTGAAGAAGGAATCGCAAAATAGCAAGGATAAGGCACATTGCAAGTATGGAGGATTTCAGCTTGTTGATGCTGGGCTTATGACCAATACAGGTTGAATGTGTATGCCTAACTCTACAGATTTAAGGAAGTCAATTTTGAGATAGATGTGCAATGTTCCTTACCCAAGACATCCAAGGTAATAGAAGACGGTTGTTCCAGAAAGCAGTGTTTTTGGCCAGGTATGAAGAAGGATGTAGCAGAATATGTGTCTAGATGCCTACTGATTTAGAAGGTCAATGTAGACCATCAACATCTAGTCAGGTCGTTGCGTCCTTTACCTCCCCCTAAGTGGAAATAGGATGTGATCATGGTGGACTTCATAACTAGGTTACCCAAGTCAGTAAAGCAGCATGATTCCATCAAGGTAGCAGTGGATAACATGACAAAGCCAACACATTTTATTCCCATTCAATCTACCCATAAAGCAATAAATCCTGCTAGAATATTTGTTAAAGAAGTGGTGAGGCCTCATGATGTGCCTAAGTTAATTGTGTTAAATAGAGAACAAAGTACATTGAAATTACGGAAGAGCTTTTGTTCAAAGTTGGGCACCTAGTTGATTTTCAGTACAACCTATCATTCACAATTAGATGGGAAAACCAAGATGGTTGGTTAATCAGTTCATTGAGGACATGTTATAGGTGTATGTGATAGACAAATAGCCCAAGTGGGTGGACTATCTTCACTTAGTGGTGTTCTCATATAACAATGACCGCTCAGCATCATTGGGCGTGAGTCAAATTGAGACTTTATATGGCAGAAGATGCAACACTCCAATGAGTTGGGATAACCCATTAGAAAGTGAGTTGGCTAGGGCCGGAGTTACTCCAAGAGATAGAGGAGCAGGTTGTCAGAATTAAGAAAAGTTTAAAGGCAGCCCAGGGCAGATAGAAACATCATGCAGATCTAAGCATAATTCGTAGCAAGTTCAAAGTCAACAATCATGTGTTTCTTAGGGTAAAGTCTAAAAAAAAATTGTTGAAGTTAATGAATCGTGCCAAGGTACTTGCTAGATTTTGTAATCCCTTTGAGATTCTTGAAAGAATGAGGCCAATTGCATATAAGATTGCATTGCCTACTAACATTAGAGTGCATAGTGTATTTCATATTTCTTTGCTTAAGAAATGTTTGCATGATCCTAATCATGTGATTGATTGGACTCTGATTTAAGTAAACTGTAAAATCAGATGGATAGTTCCAACCCAGGCAATCACGCATCCTTGACGGGATGGTGACCATATGTTTTATAACCAAGCGTTTGCTCTAATCAAGGTGCATTGGGAGCACTTCAAGTTGAATGAGGTGACATGGGAGATGGACGATGCAATGAAGGCAAAATACCCATTTCTGTTCAAGTCGTGAGGGTCGCACTGAGATTGGCGCTGTTTGAAGGAAGAGGGGAATGTAATACGTCATTCCGACTTGCTTTGAACATGGGCCATGTGTAAATATCGTGTGTAATATTATTGTGTGTAATATTTACAGAATATTACACACGATATTTACGAATAGCATGTAGACTATATGTTCCATAATTTTTATCTAAGTTGAGACCCAAAGTCTAAATAATGTAGTTATTTAAATGAAATCAATATAAATCGAACATGTAATGGCAAAGGGGAAACATGAGGAGGGGATATGACTTGACAGTGGTGGAGGGGGGCATGAGGCATCCATTTAACTCCTCCCTTGTGATATGATATGTGGCATGAGAATATCATGCCTTGAGAGAAATCAACACCTTGCACACCACGCACATTTTTTTTATAGTATGCTTCTAGTCAACACGAGCACACAAGCATGTGAACTTGTAAAAGCAATCCTTTGGCTAAGTTGTTGCAACTAGGGGTTATCCATTCCATCAGATTCGGCTAGGGCATGCACCTGGCCCCAATCAATGTCATAAGTAATGGTGTACAACAAACTCAAGCACAAAAGCAAGGGTGTCATAGATGACACTTGAACTCTGGTAGGGACTTTAACATCACCCCAACTTCACTAACCCAGCAAGCCACCATTGACTACCTTTATACCATACATTTTTACCAAGCTATTATAAAAAATATTTTTTCCCATTTTTCAAGGTTCTTCTCTTCTTCCACATTGCTTTTCTCCATTTTGTTTGAGTTCCTCTCCATTCCCTCAACACACTAAAGCCTTCTACATTTAGTGTTTACCCTGATGTTGTTGTTGACTCCTATGTGTATAGTGCTTCTAAAGATAAGAGCTTGGGGGTAGCTTTTGTGGAGAGATAATCATGGAGGGTTGTAGTAATTATTCCCTAGTTGAAGAGGTAGGTTTTGGCAAGAAAAATACCATCTATTATAATTTCCTACATCTACAAAGGAATGGTAGTGAAAAGCAAAAGCAGAGGAGGTTGTGTAGCATTTACGACATTTTAACCAACGCGTAGGTTAGCAAAATAAGGGATCTTGTCTAGTGAAAACGCCATAGAGGGAATTCTTGACTAGTGTGTGGATTTTAACCAACGCATAGGTTAGCAAAATAAGGGATCTTGTCTAGTGAAAACGCCATAGAGGGAATTCTTGACTAGTGTGTGGACTAGCAAGTACCTTGTTTATTAATGCAATATTGTCTCTTTCTATGTTCAAGTTGTTGCACTATCATGTTCCAACGCATAGGCTAGCAAGTCCCTGAGTGAAGCTAATGTGAGCTAAGAATTTGTGCTTGTGAGAGAGATATGCCCTCACCCCTGACAATTCATAGCCTCGGCTCAAGGATTGGAAATCATGCAGGGATTGGAAATCATGCAAGGATTGCCTATGGCTAGGTAGTAAATCGCTCCCTTCAAACAATATATAGATAAGTTTCGTAGTGTGAAAATGCATCCATTTCGATGGGTAATTGTAATGAATGTTAAGTCTTTTGTGTTGAGTTTATCTTTGTGGTTAAAACACTCGCGAAGTTTAAATGGTGTGAATATGATTCTCTTCTATTTACTGTGAACATGTTATAGTGAAGTAGTGCTTCTATGAATGAGTAGGGATGCATCTATCCTCAACAACAAGAGAAAGAGGTAGTTGGGTATGCCACAATTAGTTTTAAAACAAGCAATTTCTAGAAGTGGGACATGATGCAAGTATGATTAAAAGCATTTTTACCATATACAAAAATATGATGCAATATGCAATAGCATTAGAATTTAACTAACAACCAAGAGATGAACCAACAACTAAGCACATACTTAGTTTCAAAAAATGGTATACACGTTTATTTTCTAAAATAAAGTTGGACATCATCAGAAATAACATAGATGTATGGTTTTGTTAGTTTTGGATCAACCAAGGTATGGACCAACAACCAAGCACGTACTTAGTTTCAAAAAATGGTATACACGTTTATTTTCTATAATAAAATTGGACAGCATCAGAAATAACATAGATATATGGTTTTGTTAGTTTTGGATCAACCAAGGTCCATAGATAGGACATGATGCAAGTACAACTAAAAATTGATATTCCATTATGCACTTTAACTTCTTTTTTTCACCATCCTAGGCTACTCTTGGATCTCATAACCCCCATAACAGGTGTTAGGGGCATGAGCAAATGTTAGATGTGACAGCCTGTCACTCCACTCAACAAGTAGCAATAGACTCCCATGATGATAGAGGGTATGAAGGAGAGAGGAGGGAAGCAAACCTCATTCAGCTCGAAAGAAGGGGACTCAGCAGCAAGCAGCAAAACCACATCTACAACCCAAAACAATCTTTTCGATGTTGAACAAGCCATAATTAAGTTGTTTACTTACATGCAGGAAAGTTTACAGATTGACCTAAGAGGTAGAAAATAGCACCACTTAGACTGGACTTGCCCTTAACAAAATTATGTCGAAGAGTTGGTAAAATCCATTATGTTAACCCACAGCACATTCATACATTCAGCCGACCTAGTTATACTGTTGACACACACTCACAACTTCCACCAAGAAAGACTTTTCAAAATTTATGAATATATAATTAAATCGGTCACTCGACTTCAGGAAATTTAATACATTTTACCTATGTGCTGGAAAACAGAAGCCCTTAGGCTGAATTTGCACAACTAAATCCAACAAAGTAGAAAATACAATGGAATTGAGGCTTATGTACTGGTGTGCATCAGAGATGAGTGACTGCGAGGTTTAAAGCTGCAATCCACACAAGAGATTTTGACACAAACTTAAAATTACCACAACTGCTTCCAGATAGGTTAGTTTAGGTTAGATTGCAACTTGCAAATTTTTTACTGTGTCATCAGCTATGATATGAAAAGAAGCAAAAATGTTAAAATGTGGTCATGTTTAGTTTATTTTGGGAAACAGACAAAATATATATATATATATATATAAAGAGATTATATGAAATGATCTCATGACCCTGTACACATTGTGAATTTTCCTATGTACTGCTGTCCTATGTTTCCCTTGATTAAATAAATCAGATCTGAAATTATTTAATCACAGAAATGAATATTTCTGAACATGCAACAATCACACATATAGATGAAAATGAACAGCGGAAGCAATAAATGAATAACACACATGCACAGTGATTTTCCCCTTCAAATTAGCTTATCATTCCAATGATCAAAGCTTACAAGGTACCTCCACAGTCTGTTGTAACTTAGCAGCTGTACAGTAAACAAAAACACTACAGAACAGAGAAGTATGATCTGCTGAAATAGAAGTATGGCTCTGTTGAAGGAAAAAGGCAGCAGCTACTGCCATATGACTGTACGACGCTGCTGCTGTACTGATTCCCTCTTGCTGTCTGCTACAGCGGATCTGCACTTTCTCCTCTCAGATGCACTATCCTTCTTCTCTTGGTCTCTGCCTCTCTCAGGTGTTCCCATGTGTGTTCCAACTTCTCCCATCTTGTCCTATTTATGCTTTGAGAAAGATAACTAATCTCTTCAATCCTAGCAACTAATTTCCCAAATCTTAGCAACTAATCTCCTTAATCCTAGCAACCACCTTATCTCGACAATGAGGTGTATGGCTAAGATTAGGACAAATCTAACTCACTAATATTCCAGAATATTTTATTTAGATTTCTATGACTAGGAGAACATGGGAAATTTGGCTTTCACTTTTATTTATTTAAGTGAAATTACAAGATGGTATTATTTTCCACTTTTCCTAAGTGGTCACTAAGAAGTTGTCTCAAACTACGTATCACACATTCACAGCTAACCTGTGCAAGAAGCTCCTGCTCGAGCTACATTTCTCAACACTCCCTCTCAACAAGGAAGGAATTCTACACCAATCCAAGTCTGTCTCTGAATGCTTCAAACCTTCCTTTTGCTAAGGGCTTGGTCAGAATATCAGCTACCTACTGATCAGTGGAAATATACTGGAGCTTCACTACTCCCTTCTAAATCTTGTCTTGAATGAAGTCATATCTGATCTCTACGTACTTGGACCTGTCATGAAACACCGGATTCTCAAAGAGTTTGATACAACTCTGATTATCACAGTAAATCAACGTGGGATCCAACTTCTGATCAAATAAACCTGCAAGTAACTTGGGAATCCAAATGCCCTCGCAACTCGTTGTACTAGATGCCATACACTCTACCTCTACTGAGCTAAGTGCCACGGAAATCTGCTTCTGCTAAACTAGGATATCAATGTTGATCCCAAGCTAAAGCAGCACCATGAGGTGCTCTTCCTATCTATTGCATTGCTTGCCCAATCTAAGTTTGTATACCCCTGCAACTTCACTTCACCATCTCCAAGATATCTCAGACCATATTCCACTGCGCCCCTCAAATATCTAAGCACATGTTTTGTTGCCACCCAATGCTCTTGCCTTGGCTCCACCATGAACTAACTCAAGGTGTTCACTACAAAACATATATCTGGTCTAATGTTGACCAAATACATTTAGGAACCAATCAACTGCCTATACAATGTGGGATCCACCAACTCTGAATCTGAAGCTGTCACCTTCTTCATATTGGTGATCATGGGTGTGGCCATAGGTTTGCAGTCCTCCATCCAAAATCTCTTCAAGATCTCAACTGCATACTTACATGCCCAAGGAATATCTCCCCTGGTTTCTGCCAAACCCCCAAACCCAAGAAGTAATGCATCATGTCGATGTCTTTCATCTCGAACTCGACTACCATATCTGCTTTACACCCTGCAATGAGCTTCTTTGCACATGTAAGAAACAAGTCATCTACATATAGCACCAAAATAAGCAGATCAGTCCCAACAAATATATAATATAAGTTAGGGTCTGCTTCACTTTTGGTGAAGCCC
>ML791096.1:100788-127280 GCA_009831015.1 Picea engelmannii | reverse complement strand
TTGTACGGCCCTCCACCAGAACATCACATTGAAAAACTTGCCCACGGTCTGTTGTACGAACAAAACAGTACGGCTCCCCTACAACAAGGAATACTCCTAAACAGCCTCGAATTTCATGTCAGCAAAATGCCTAGAAAAACATGCCCTTCTTCCCTGTTGTACGGACTGTACGGATCCGTACAGTACTGCCTCCAACAGCAGTAATAAACTCAGCAACTTTTCACACAGAAAAATCTTGGGAAATGTGCCCAAGCTCTCTAGGGAAAATCTCCTAATGTGTTGCCCTCACTTTCCTCTCTCAAGCTCTCTCAAAAAAATCTCTCAAACTCCTTTTTCGTGTCTTGCACACAACCCTAGGCATTCTCTTATAATCTGAAAGTGACATTTCACCTTCCCAATCCCTAAATCCAATGGTCAAGATCTAATCTTGCCTTTACATGATCAAGGGACATGATTCATTCACTCCAAAATAAATCACTTAAAATATTAAAGTACAAAAACCCACTTTATGACATAAGTGCACTTTATGACATAAAGTCACTTTAATATTACAAGGTACATTTTATAAAAGTCACTTTAATAAAAGAACCACTTTATTACAACTTTATAAAAGTCCATTACAAAGTCAAGTGCCTAGTAGTGCAAATGTAAGATCACTTCCGCATACAAGACAAAACATGCAGAGTACCTCCCGAGCTATAAAAGCTAACAGGTTACAACCATTATTGTGGCTCACGGTTGAGCCACCCTCCATCCAGATATTCCGATGAAGGGGGATCCCACGAGGTTTTCCTTTAAAAAAATATATAATATATATGTGACAACACCAATGAGGGCAAGCTGAGAATGAGAAAATTTATATCGTCGATGAGCAAGCTCTGGGAAGTGGCCTTCATCTATGTTACGAGAAACAAGAAACAAGTTCAGAATGGGAAATGAAAACTCGAAGGTTTCACAATAAGCAAAGTTTTAGGGTTTTTTTCAATGTTCCACCAAGACTCCGAGACGGGGGGACGCATGTGCGAGGAGACGCACAAGGGGGGCGTGTGGAAGTACCCCCAAATTTTAAGGATTTTTGGGAAATGGGGGACGAGGGGACGTCACATATATAATATAAAAAATATATAAAAAATAAAATTTTAAAAATAAAAATAATAATGATAAATCTCAACAATAACATAAATTAATTTTATATATATTTGTTTTTTTATTTTTATTTTTAAATTTAATTTTTTCTTTTTTAAGTCTTACTCGACAAAACAATTTTGGGGGGGACTTCCAGGAGTCCCCTTTTGGGGGGGGACATTCAGAAGTCCCCCTTTTGGGGAGTCTCGTCCCCCACCTTGGGGAGTAGCGTTCCCCCAAGTCCCCCCGCATCTCCCCAAAAAGGGGATGTGGGGAAACGTCCCCCCTGGAGTCGTCCCCCCTGGAGTCCCCCCGTCCCGAGGACGTGGGGGACGCGTCCCCCACGACCCCCACCCTGGGAGACGCATCCCCGTGGAACACTGGTTTTTTTAATACATCTACAAAAATAATTTAAATTAAAAAAATTGCAAATCATTCAAATTTATAAAATTAAAAAGAGATATCATATTCGTATTCATAACATGATTCATATCCATAATAGAAAGTTTGCAACGATACGAATATCAAATGTTCACTATTCAGTTCATAAATGATAAATGAGTTCACAAATAGTTTAATATTCAGATTCCGTTTCATCTGTTGGCACTTTTGGAGTGAAAGATCCAGAGGCACTGCTTTGACCTGTATCAATAGTACTATGACTAAGACTATCTAACATCTCTTCTGCATTCGCCTGCAACACCTACAAAGGCAGCTCATCATCGCCATCATCCCAATAACCACCATAATCCCACATTCTAGTGGGTGCAAAAAGGTAGTCTGCCTGTTGCCGTGATAGAAGGTGAAGATTTGAGTGAATACACACCAGATATTAAGCCTTGCAAGGTAGGCGAGTCCTCTACACAGAATGGATGAAGGAATACTCGATCCAATTCTGTTTACATGCCGAAGAACTAGTCACGTACCTACAAAATGGAGATGATGTGATTTAAAATTTAACATTAGAAACTTGAACTAGGGCCTTCTCTGTTTGTCGTTTCTTGCAGAAGAAATGCTGGCAACTTCTTGAGAAACGGGTTCCCTGTCCAGAAACGAGAAACAGAGAACAGATATGGGTTTCTGGTTTGTGATTTTGGTTTCGGGACGGGTTTCTGGCAGAAACACCACCTTGGGTGCCGTCTCGGGCAACATGGGCCCTTGCCCTAACCTTGGCCGTATTAAATGGATCGTATGTAACAGATGGATAAAGATAAGTTGTCTTTGACTCGAACAAACGCTAAACACACATTGTGGCAGTGGCAGTAGATGGATCCAACTGAAGCCTGAAGCCCTGGCAATTTGACATTAACCGTTGCTTATCTCTCTCGCTTCAACAAGACGAGGGATTCCACATACTGATTTGACTCTTAACTTAAAATTCAGCATTGTTAGTGAGAACTGTATTAGCATTTGGTACACTCTGTCAGATGTGGGAGATCACACCCAGATCTGGCCAATTATCAGATGATATGATTTTTTGCATAGAATAGATTATAATAGATTGGCGTACCTGAACTGAAAGCGATGCATAGGAGTAGCAGGAGGACCAATGGCGGCAGCATTGACCAGACATTCCTCGTACTCATATTCCTCTTGCTCGCCATCGTTGTACTCTCTCTCTCTCGGGCTCACTGTGATGAACTTTGTTTGAAAAGCAGTACACGCTCTTGAATTGGGTTTGATTTGGTTTCTATACCCAAAATGTCGATTTATAGCTGGTTATGGGGAGGAGGTGTTTGATTTGACTACAAGCTTGGTACATGCATCTGATAAGGGTTTCAATGGATCTCTTAATAGAATGTACTCAAATGTTATCTCTCGGTTGGAGGATAGTGCCAAAATACATGATTTAGATCATTGTTATGATGTTTCGGGCTCCAAAAGATGGTTTGTTGTCAGCTCGCACATTCATCATGAATCTTGATTAGGGTGCTACCTTGGATGTGGAGCTTGTTTATCCGGATGATTCTCAATTTATCCTTTCTCGTGGTGTTTCTTTGGAGGTGGGAAAGGGTTTCGTCAATTATTTCTTCGATATGGCTACCCATAGAGGAGGTACTTATGTTGAAGGTTTTATTCCTTCTTTCTTTGGAGGTGGGAAAGGGTTTCATCAATTATTTCTTCGATATGGCTATCCATAGAGAAGGTAGTTATGTTAAAGGTTTTATTCCTCTTTTCTTTGGAGGTGGGAAAGGGTTTCATCAATTATTTCTTCGATATGGCTATCCATAGAGGAGGTAGTTATGTTGAAGGTTCTATTCCTTCTAATGAAAATCAAGTTAGAGGTGACAAGCCTCTTAAGAAAGTAGCTTATCTTATGCTTCTATGGTGGAGGGGGAGAAGATATTTCTCGTAAACACGAACTAAAATTGAACAAAGTGGTGGCTATAGCAAATTAGGTGATGTTTGGTCATTTTCATGACCAAATAATTGGGGGTAAAGGTGCTTAGGGTTTGGATCCATGAAAAATGTGAACCCTCGCTAGGTTATTCTTTGGTTTTTTACATCCTAACCAAGGGGTAGATGGCATTCATATTCGAGTCATCACTGGATGTTGAGAAGGTTCTATTTTCCCATTGGAGATGGGGTCTGACACCTTTAGTGATGAAGAGGTGGATGACATTTTTGATGCAAAATCTAAGAAGGCTAAGTTGATATTGACTTTAGTTAAGTTGTAGAGTCTCCCTATGGAGTTTTGGTCATTAGATGTATTCAAGGATATAAGAAATGCCCTGGGGCATTTTTATGAAGTAGATCTTTCTTTCCATGAGACCAGCTTGATGGTCATTGCACATATCTTGGTTGTCATGGACTTGAATGAAGGCTTAGTTAAAAAAAAATCATTGAAAAAGGGCACATGTGTTGTTGACCAGTCTCTAGACTATACAATAATACCCTTTAGATGTAGAATACCCATTACCAGCAAAATGAAAATTTGATGTCATATAAATAAAATTTATATCATGCAACGGGCTAAATTACTCATGCAATTAATGGCATCTATAAAAATGTGAATGCAACCGTTCAAGCAACATAACAACATTCAATATAATTTTACATAGCAAAATTTAATGGAGTTGTCTAATTGTTCTACGTTTTGGCCTTTTTCGTCGGAATCTAGTGACATAAATATGGACGAAATCGTAATTTTTTGTTGTTTAGATTGCATTTATGAATGCATAAATGGATTCAACGTGTGGAAAAACCCCTAGGGCACTCGGATTATACATACTTAGCCACTCAAATCTGCATATCCAACACTTTCTCACCGGATTTCGAGCAAAATTAAACCAAAAAAATCCCTGGAAAAGGGCCAAACCGTAGAATGTTTAGACTATGACAAATTTAACAATAAGAAATAACACAACACACTTATATGTTTGTGAAGAACCAACTAGTTGCATACAATGGGACATTCCTCTCAACCATAGGCATCGATGTTCCATTTCTATCAATGGTAGGCCACCCCCAAGTTGAGGCTATGAGTCCACGAGGAGGTATAGCCCTCTTGGTTATCCACTCTTTGCGTTCAGCAGCCCAAAACCAAGGTTCTAGTCCAACAACAATTCCAATCCACAAGCTCTCTTTCCCCTCAACATGCACAACCCAAGGAATGGGATCCCCCTTCTCCACCACGTGGTCCCTCGAGCCTTCCCACTTTCCTCCAGAGCTCTAGCACATGGTTGGCCAGGAAATCTCACAATTGGGGACTTTAAGAACTCTTAGCTATAATTTGGAGTGCTCATGGCAACCTTCTCAAGGATCTTAAGCCAATTCCTCAACATGAAAATGCACCACGGGTTCATGACCCAATTTTACAGGCACATAGCCCACAATTTTAGCATAAACGCAACCCAATGATGGTTTCCTTCAAGCACAACATGGCTAGTGCTCTTTCTAGCACCTAGTTCTCCTTCTTGTTGCTCAAAATCAACATGTAAAAATTGCCCAAAAAGAAACTTGAACTTTATTTTCTTCTCATGCAAGCATGTGACTCACATTTCCCCAAAAAGTGGTTGTACTCAACCCATGTTTTGATAAATTGATGAGTTGACTTTTCCCACCTACCACTCTTGAGTTAATATAAATGGGTAACCCCTTGGACCCCTCTTCATCCCCCTCTCTTATGGAATCATAGCCCCCCATTGTTATCGTCCTTCTTGTATCGCAGCGAGCGATTATTATTATTAATGATTTAAATGTATAATTTGCATAGTTCGGCCCTTGGCCATATTAATTTGTATGGGCTATCCCACCCATAACATATCGGCTCACCAGCCTAATCAATATTTGCATGGTTACATTATAACTTGTGAGGAGTAAAACTAGGGATGTTACATCCCCTCCCCCTTATGTTTGCATTGTCTTCGGTGCACAACACCATACAAGTGTACATACATATTACAATGTTAGGCTCTCCAACCTTTAATTAAAATTGGTTTCATAAGGAAATTCAAATTTCTCAATATGAGATCCCTTCTCATAATGTTTGGCTCTTGCAACAACAACTATCGATCTTCCTTATGGGCTTACACCATTGCCATACTCGAGACCATTCTTCCTACAATCTTTATCAACTTTTCATTTAGCCAAAAAAATTGTCAATATTCGTGCACTTTGTATTTTTCCGCACATTTACAACAACTCGTGAAGTGATCTCATAATTGTATCTTACCAACAATTCAATCACTTCCAACTATTAATCATATTAAATGGAATTAAACAATCATTCCTTACACATGCATGATCTAGCATACCAAGATTTTTTTTTCTAGGAGAAAAATCACACTAAAATTATATTAAGTATAATTTTTTAAACATCAACGGGATTGATCCAAGGGAGCTAGATCATACTGCCCAGCAAGGCCCCACTCCACAAATAACAAATCTGATCATCTCTTTCCCACAGAAAAAACTAAACTGTTATAAGACTGCTTCATTATAAAAACAGAGGAATACATAACTAATTATGATGCAATTGTGCAGTCCAATCCCATACCAATAAACACAAACAAGAAGAGAGAAACATAAACTAGAAGATATTCAAAGGTTGATCAGGCCCGACATTCTCCCCATCCCAGGTGTAATAAGTAAGTCTTCCTTTTGTAAACGAAAGGGCTTGCTTAGAAAGTTTATCTGCCTCCTCATTGTATTCTCTAAAAATGTGATGGAAACTGATACCTTGGAAGGCTGCCAATAGATCTCGAATTTTGATCTTCCACCCTTCGATATGAATAGCCTGGAGATTTCCCATTTAGTTATGCCAGTCAATGATCACTTTGGAATCCCCCAACACCTGTAAATACCAAATTCCCAGTCGTTTGGCAATGGTGAGGGTGGTCCACACTCCCATTAACTCCGCTTTGTTATTGGATCCCTCTCCACAATTAAAAAACCATCTGTAGTCCTAGACATTTGTGCACTTTAATGAACCCCCTGCGCCACAAATGGATCCTCCAACTGAAGCAACCCCATCGAAAAATGCCAGCGAATAGGCAGGAAGTTTGGTGACTGTGTTCAATCTTAACACCTGAGAATTGCAATCTGACTGTTTTTTGTTGAGTGTTCCTATAGTTTTGTAGGCAATAGTCCACACCGAAGGGTTCTTTCCTTAAAAGAGAGCATTGTTGCGCTCCTTACAAATATACCAGCGTGTCAATATTGGTAGTATTTTTTAGGCTGACTTATTGGATAGCCACATATCCATATTGTCACTTAAAGTCTGCCCATTCCATGGATAAATGTGTGTAAGGACGAGCGCAAGGATAGCCCACACGACCTTTGTAAAGGAGAAATGGATGAATAGGTGCAGATTATTTTCATTAATGCAATTAAACTTTACCAATAAATAAATTGATGTGTCAATACACTTGGCCACATATACACAATGCATCCTTGTATTAACTCCAGAATACCACCTATATATGTCATGTATTCAACCATGGTGAGTTGGAAGGTCTAGCCAACGCCTCGACACATCATTCAAACTCTCCCTTGTTTACTTGTTCAATCATTTGGATACCTTCCTCTTCGACCCACACAACACTAGGAACATAATCCTTAAGTGTTCTTTATTGTCAACAAAGAGGTTGTAGTCCAAACATTGGTTATACAGGGGAAGAACACTAAGCACTTGTATGGCGCTATAGCTCTTTCCTATCCAACCACAACATGGCCTCACACATGGCTAGCTCTACTAGCATCCATTTTTATAACAGGAGTGTGTCTCCTGACTTGACCTATTTATGATCTCATAACCAACATTGCATAAATGTAATTAAATCTCATATAATTGCATTCACACATTAAACAACATTTGTATACTCAAGTCCCTCTGCCTCTACACATCAATTCAAATATTGAATTTTGATTGAGGGAACTCTTACCTCAATTCCCTTCAACATTTATGCACCACAAGAAATTGAATGCATACCTACATGGTTGTTATCAAATTACTTACATGATAAGATGGTAAGCTCGTAGGCTCCCTTCACCAACCTCTTGATCGACATTCTTACCATCCTCATTTGTCTTCATATGGATGGCTATTGTATGCAGCAACAACACCATCAACATCTTCGACCATGCTATAAACAATGTTTCCTAGATACATAATTCATCGTTAGTTGCATTCAATTATCATAATAACATTATTGCATATATATAATAGCAGGCCATTATTAGTTTATAATCATGTCACATGCATGTCCAGGCATTCTTGCATGCACCAGTGCACATCAATATGCACCTAACATTTGTTCTCATCATGCCTACTATTGCATATGAATTTTAGCTTCACTATATGCATCATGCATCACTTTCATTATGAACTCTGATGAATATATGTTTCGGCTTTTGATGCTCCATGTAGTTTTCCTTGAATCCTTCTAGATCCCTACAACCCTGTGCATTATCATTCTGCTCATTTGTGCACTATTGTTCCCTACTTTTAACCTTTTCTAGCCAAGTCCCATTTGCCACTCTACATTTCCAACCAATATGTCTTATAGGTAGTTGCCTTTGATTAGGAAACCATGTTCCAACCTTACCTTGCAAAAACCTTCCAACACATTGGAATGATGTACTTCGTATCATTCCATCACCTTGATATTGTGATATCTTCCAGCCAACGTAACTAGTCTCTTTATGGTAGCCCTTGCCATTATCTATAGTTTTACATTGGATTTGCTCATTTTATGAATACTTCTTTGCACTTCATTAAGTGGTTCACAGTGAAGCCCTACTTGTCCACTCAAGACCAAATTGTTCCCAATGGAATGTTGTATTCCTCCATTGGCACTCAAAATGAATGGACATTCATTATTCTATCCTCAATTTTTTTGCACTTGTATCTTACTTCCAATGTGCACTATGGTAATAGAAGTGGCTTTCTTTCCATGAATACCTTTTTTTACACAGGTAGCTAATTCATAGATAACAATTCATTTTCAAGCATTTCCATGCCTGTGCACATAGATGACTTGTTGGAGATATTACACACTCATCTAGAAATTATTTTTCCTAAGTTTTCTAGTGTAATGTTGAGGGCGTTATCCATAGATGAGAATATTCTCTCCTGAGAATATTTCCTACAAATTAGGGTGCCTTCCCTCTTCAATTTTGACTCAGTTGCACTTCAGTTAGACTAGTGTAGGCAACTCATGCATGACAACCTTGGTTTTATCGCCAACAATTGCATTTTCACCTCAGTTTTCTCACCGGGAGGGTGCATATCACATGCATGTGGCCAGGAGGGTGCATATCATGTGCATGCATGTGTTTCTCTCACCTCCACATGCGTGACTCGGTTAACTGATTCTCTCTCTCTCTCTCTCTCTCTCTCTCTCTCTCTCTCTCTCTCTTTGTTTCTTTTGCAAGCTTTATGTGAATTTCTCTAGTTAGGTTCTCTATGTAGGTTTCAATGAAACTTCACATGGTATCAAAGCCAACGAGTTGTTCGTAGCAAGGTGCACATGCACTCATTTGCAGGTACAAAAGATTGAAGCAGTTAGAAAGAATGGAATTTCTACCATTAGCACTTCTTACGTCGCACAATTATTTCAAGTGGAAGCCAAAGATTCTATTTCTTATCAAATGTATATGCTTATATCGAATAACCATGGAAACACAAGCAAAGCTCGATTCTACCGATGATAAAGTTTATTTTTTCAATAGACAAGATATGGCTTTCAGACTTATCTACATGTATGTTTCTCTTTAAATTCACTATCATGTGATATCACTCTCAGCTCCAGACGAAGTATGGACCAAATTGGAGGTCCTATTCGGAATAAAGGAATATTGTGAGGAATGCATGCAGGAGATTGAAAAGACAAAGCCAACAAAAAATCCATTAGAAAAAAAATCCTCTCAGTTTGAAGAGACTTCTGCATATGCCATGCATGCATCTTAGGAGCCACATACAAAGACTCCCATGCGTTCATCTCAAAAACCAGGTGTAGAGACTTCTACACATCCTCTTGTTCCAAACATTCAAGATGATGTATCATTCTAATCAGATCAGATTTCAAATATGATTTCTGAATCAAATTCAGAAGATATTGAGCATGCAGATGATGAGCCAGATCAAAGACCCAAATGAGCCAGTCCATCCTACCGACAACTGATTATCTTGCGGATGATCCTACCAATTCTAAAAGAAGGAGATCCCAATTTGAGGGAGATCCACATGTACTCACAACCACAAAACTAGTAATGTGCATGCATTGCTACATAGTTCTGACATATAACCCTCATGCCTATGCAACGACTAAAGGAAATCAATATGGGAAAACGACCATGAATGAAGGGGATTTGGATCTTCCTCCTTCCAACAAGAGAAAATGGATATATACGGACATCTCACTAGTGCATATGCTTCATCATATTTGTACAAACATCTACATCTTCAACAAAATCTTCACCGAGCACAAACTTGCACAGTTGTGATGTCTCCTTGGAGTGAAGGATATAGTTGCTTAACAACCGTCTTTCTTTCCTTCTATTGTACTTTGATGGGGCGGGGGGGGCAGTTCTCTCTTTCCTATTTTTTCAGTGTTCATTCATTAGATGGATTGTAAAATTGGTACCTAACATGGCCTTATTGTTGGGACCCATTCTTCATTTACACCCTACTAGTCTTCAGGGGGGTGTTGGAGATATTACACACTCACCTAGTAAATATTTTTCTTAACTTTGTTAGTCTAATGTTGAGGGCATTATCCATAGATGAGAATATTCCCTACAAAATAGGGCACCTTCCCTCTTCAGTTTTGACTCAGTTACACTTCAGTTAGACTAGTGGAGGCAACTCATGCATGGCAGCCTTGGTTTTATCACCAACAGTTACATGTTCACCTTGATTTTCTCACTAGGAGGGCACATATCACATGCATGTGACCAGGAGGAAACATATCATGTGCATGCATGTGTTTCTCTCACCTCCACACGCGTGACTCAATTAACTAATGATTGCATGGACAATTAACTAGGACCAGGTGGTAGATAATTCCAGTTTATGTCATTGAGTATCCAAATATCTCTAGATCACTACTATGGTGCATTATTCTTAGCCATGTAGAGTATATCATGTGTATTGTGTGTGTGTGTGTGTTTCTTTTGCAAGCTTTGTGTGAAATTCTTTAGCTAGGTTCTCTATGCAGGTTTCATCGAAACTTCACATGACTCACCCATCCCATGAGTCACTCATCACCTCATGAGATCCTCATTCTCTTTTCAACAACCCTTGTATTCATCATTTTTACTTTACCTTCCTGTGCCTACCGATGTCACTCTTTCACTTGCCAGCTTCATGTCCTATGCGAGGATCCCTGTCAATTTTCCTTTGCAAGTCATTCAAACTCTATAGCAACTGAATACTTATTTTGGCTCTACTCTTTTTGAGTCCTTATCAACTTTTCATCACCTGATTTGTAGCTATACACTTCCCTATGCAAGTTCTTCATTGTCCCCGCCAACTCTATAAGCTTTGTCCTTCTTCCATGTCCATTGGACCCTAGAATTATAGTCTGTAATAAACCCACATAGTCTTCATTCATGACATATAATATTCTTGTTAATATTTTTTTGACACAACACTCTATGCTCGAGTGTTCCTTCACTCTTAAACAATAACTTATTATTTAAAACTCGGTGTAGCACCTCGTCTACTAACCCATAAATTTTTTCCTATAAAATCATTGCAACATGCTAAAATGTCCATGCATCTAACAACAATTTCAATAAACATGAATGCAACTAATTAAACATACACCCAACAACATATAACTACTAAAGAACATATAGATAATGGACAACAATTTAAATCCAAAAATAAAATTATTGAACATAGATGAAACACTTATCTTTCTAAATCAAATGTGCAACCAACTGTAGAGGATGGATGTTCCACCCAACCATAGACTTGCTGCTCCAAATCTCAACAACAAGTCACCCCCGAGATAGGGCTAGGAGTCCACAAGAAGCATGTTTCCTAAGGGTTTCTATTGTCCACTCACAACAAGCTAGTTTCCTACAACCATCCCAATCCACCAACTATCTTCTCCTCAACTGGTACAACCCGAGAAATGGTATCACCTTCTCTACTATACATTCCCTCGGGATATCCCCCCTCCCTCCAGGGCTCCAGCATAGGTTGGCTAGGAATCTCTCTTGCTAGGGACTCCATGGACTTACAACTGCAATGCAAAACTCTCAACAACAACTTATTTGCTTTGCACAACAAAACTCACTCTACATGCCTAATAACCAACTTCTTCATGCATTTTACAGCTCCAACAAGCTACCCACAAAACCCACTATGACTATCTTCAAGTTTCTGCGCTCAACACCCTCTTGTTGTCCCGAAATTTACACGTGAAAACTGCCTACAACACCCATTCAAATTTCCCTTTTTACCCAAGCATGTTGACTCTCACATTCCCTGATGTTGATTGTACTCAACCTAGTGCTCTCAATCATTATGTGAAGTGACTTTTCACCCAACCCTCTTACATGTACTCAATGATTAGGGCTTTGATACACTCAAAAAGAAAATAGCGGGTTCATACAAAATAATAATAATTTAGAAAGTGGCTTGGGATTTAAGACACATGAATAATCTCGAACTTGGACTTTGTCTGTGTATGTCTACAATCGACATTACATTTTATTTTATTATTTTGATATACAATGTTTACATATTACATTGCTTGGTCCGTGGCCATGTATCATATTTGTTTTATACATTGCTAAACTAGGGATTAAAAGTGGCGATTTTACATTCCCCTCCCTTACAATTTGCACCATCCTTGATGCACAATGCCATCCTGGTATACATGTACAATATTTACATCATAGCATTTGATACTTTTGCAAGTTCATAACTCCTGCAACAATTCCAACCAACAATCTCTCATTCCCAACAACCTGCACAACCCAAGGAAGTGTACCCCATTCTCTGCATTGCATCCCCTCAAGATGTTCCACTCCCTTTTCAGGGCTCCCACACAGGTCGGACAAGAAATCTCCAAGATGTGGCTCCAAGAATTTCAACTACCCAAATGAATATTTGGACACTATACACAAATGTACATTCAATTTTCTTCAAAATTTGCAAAATTATATGGGTACTCCTCCCACATGGTCTTCCCGTGCTCCCGTGTAGCGTCTTTAGGACCGTAGTAGGTCCACTAACCTTTAATAGGTTGATGGCTTTGTTCCCTGTCACCTTGATTTTTCGGTCCAGGATGCACACTGGATCCACCCGAAAATCCCCTTCGTGCTCCACCTTGATCACAGACCAATCAATCATGTGGTTAGGATCATCTGCGTATTTCTTCAATAAAGACACAAGAAACACATTATGAATTCTCATGGATGCAGACAATGCAAGCATGTATGCAACTGGTCCTATCTTCTCTAGAACTTCAAATGGCCCACARTATCTCACTGCCAAATTTTGGGAAACTTCCCAATCTTAGCGAGCTCCTTTTAGCCTTTACTTTTAAAAACACATGCTCRCCCACTTTGATTTCCTTGTATGTCCTACATTTGTCTACAAAAATCTTTTTCTTGTCCTATGCAACCTTTAAATTCTGCCCAATCTTTACCATTTGATCTTCCATTTCCCTTAGCAATTATGGCCCAATAAATGCTCTATCAGCGGGGTTATCCTAGCTCACGGCTGTGTTGCATATGTCGGACAAGAAGTCTCCAAGAACTCCAACTACCAAAATGAATCCTTGCACACCTATATACAAATGTACATTTAGTTTTCTTCAAAATTTGAAAAATATGTGGGTACTCCTCCCACATGGTCTCCTCGTGCTCCCACGTAGCGTYTTCAGGACTGTAGTAGGTCCACCAGACCTTTACTAGGTCGATGGATTTTTTTCGATTACTTTGACCTCCCAGTCCATAATGCGCACTGGCTCCACCCAAAAACCCCTTCATGCTCCACATGGATCACAAAACAATCAATTACATGGTTAGGACCAGACACATAATAATAATAATAATCTATTTTTAAGGTCACAGCCAAGCCAAACACCAAATTGGTGTATGAGACCCCCTCTGCCCAACGATTTTGACTAGTAAAGTCTACAGAGGTATACATACCCTACCCCACTCTAGATTTGAACTTGTGACCTCTTATGAGGAAACAAATGTTCTTAACGATTAGGCCCACTAGGGATAATGTGTTTCCTCAATAAAGACACATGAAACACATTATGAATTCTCATGATGCAAGAAATGAAAGCATGTATGAAACTAGTCCTATCTTCTCTAGAACTTCAAATGGCCCATAGTGTCTCCTTTCGAACTTTGGGCAACTTCCCAATCTTAGCGAGCTCCTTTTAGCCTTTACTTTTAAAAACACATGCTCACCCACTTTAAATTTCCTATGTGTCATTATTTTATCTACATAACTCTTTTGTTTGTCCCGTGCAACCTTTAAATTCTACGTGATCCTTGTCATCTACTCTTCCATTTCCCTTAGCAATTATGGCCTAATAATTTCTTCGTCCCCTGGGTTATGCCAACTCATGGGTGTGTTGCATTTTTTTTTTCCATACAAGACTTCAAATGGGCTCATCCTCAATGATGCATGGTACCCATTATTGTAAGCAAATTCAACCAAGTGAAGATAGTCTTCCCACTTGGAAGGCTGGTCCATTACATGCATTCTCAACATATCTTCAATTATCCTATCAACACTCCATGTTTTCCCACATGACTCTAGGTGATATGTTGTATTGAAATTTAAATTAGTCCCAAATCCCTTAAATAACCCTTTCCAAAAATTTGATGTGAACTTGGGATCTCTGTAAAAAACAATTGCCTTGGGCACTCTATGTAGATCGGTAATTTCGTTCATATAAATTTCTTCAATGTTGTATGTCTTGTGAGTTAGATTCACTGGAATAAAATGGGCGGCCTTAGTTAATTTATCCACCACTACCATGAGGGAATCATGTTGTTTTATAGTCCTGTGTAGTTTAGTAATGAAATCAATTATAACAACTTCCCACTTCCACTTAGGAATGGGCAATGGCAATAGAAATCCAGTCGGGTCTATGTGCCCAACCTTTACCTTTTGGCACTCTAAACATCTAGTTATGTAATCTACCACCTCTTTTTTCATTCCTGGCCAAAAGTATTGGCCCCTTATAGCTGCAATTGTTTTCTGATATCATGGGTGCCTAGCATAAGGCACATTGTACATTTCTCTCGGCACTAAAGTTTTCAGCTCTTGAGATTTAGGCACATATAATTTGCCCTCGTACATGAGGACTCCATCCTCTTTCAACTTGTAATCCTTAAATTTCTGTTGAAAATTACCTTGTTGTAATGTTTTTCTTATTTGTAAATAGTGTTGATTTGAATTTGCAGCCTCTATCTTTTTTTACTTTTGAATCAGACTTATAAATGCTAATGGTTGTAGCATGCATCTCATGCACTCTCCTACTGAGTGCATCATCTGCTTTATTTTCCTTTTCTTTGATATGATTTATATTGAAATCATATTCTCTCAGGAATTCCAACCATCTAACTTGTTTGGCCTTCAATGTTTGTTGTCCAAATAAATATTTCAAACCACTATGGTTAGTTCTCAACTCAAACCTTTTGCCCAGAAGATAATGCCTCCACAACTTTAAGGCATGAACTATGGCTACCAACTCTAAGTCATGTGTGGCATATTTCCTCTCATGTTCTTTCAACTTCCTTGATTCATAACATACCACGTGCCCATTTTGTGTAAGGATTGCACCAAGCCCTTCCTTGCATGCATCTGTGCACACAATGCAATTCTCTTCTGAATTAGCAATCTTTAATATGGATGCACTTGTCAATATATTCTTCAGGTGATTAAAGCTTTCTTCACATTCATAAGTCCATTTGAATTTCACACCCTTCTTTTGCAAATAAGTAATTGGGTTTGCAATTTTTGAAAAGATTTTAGTGAATCTTCTACAATAACCTACAAGTCCCATGAATGATTTGACCTCTGTAAATTCTTTGGTGTTGGCCATCCTCTATTGACTTCTATATTCTCAAGATCAATTGTTATCCCTTCCTGTGATATGATATGGCCCAAATAATGGATATTTCGTTGATAGAAAGTGCACTTGCTTAACTTGGCATACAACTGATGTTCCCTCGATCATGTAGCACCGTCCTTAAGTGTTGGTCATGGTCTTCCTCTATCTCTGAGCGAATGAGTATATCATCCAAGAAAACAATCAAAAACTTGTCTAGATACTCTTTGAACACTCCATTCATCAGACACATGAAGATAATCGGTGCATTTGACAGCCCAAATGGCACCACCGTGAACTCATAGTGTCCATATCTTGTCCTGAATGTTATCTTGTTGATATCTTCCTCTTTGATTCTCACTTGATGATATCTTGGCCTCAAGTCAATCTTATAAAATAACCTTGCACCTTTTAGTTTATCAAATAGACCATCAATACTTGGCAAAGGATATTTGTTCTTTATGGTAACATTATTTAGCTATCCAAAATCAATGCACAACCTTAAGGTTCCATCCTTCTTCTTCACAACGAGTATTGAGGCACCCCAAGGTGACACACTTGGGAATATATATCCCTTCTTCAAAAGTTCTTCAAGTTGCATTTGTATATCCTTCAACTCTGGTGTGCTTGTCCTAAAAAGAGTCTTGGACACTGAGGCAACTCCTGGCACCAAATCAATAGAGAAATCAATATCTCTCTTTGGTGGCAACCCTAATATCTCCCCAAATACATCCTCAAAATATTTAAAGGTTGGATGGTCTTCAATACTTGGCATTATATTCCTGGTTTCCTCTTCCATATGGGCTGCATAAATTTGGCATCATTTCCTAAAATTCTTTTTCAATTGCATGACTGAAATTTATCTGATAGATACAGGCCCTTGAATCCCCTGAACTTTTCCTTGCTACCCTTCCTCACTGAGAAAAGTGAATGCCTTGTTGTAGCAATCTAAAACGAAATGATTATTTTCCAACCAATCCACACCAATTAGGTAGTCATATGAACCCAAAGGTATAATATTTAAATATGCCTTTGTGTTGAGTCCATTCATGTCCATTGGACAATCCTTAACCAGATCATTGATCCTTCTCTTAGCTCCCGTGGCTAGCTAAACCAACCAAGATTTCCCATGTTTTCTTCTTTGCAATTGAAATCTATCAACAAGATTAAGTTCTATGTAACTATGGTTAGCTCCATGATCAATTAAAATGGCTATGGGCTAATTATCAATCTCACCTTCCACTTCAATCATAGGATATTTGTATTCCACTTTCCTATTATCCAAGGTTGCATAAATCCTTGGCATGCTTCTGCTCATGTCCTCAATTGTATCATCCTTGTATCATCCTCCTGGATATTGTGAACATTCCTCATCCTTTCTCCTCTGTGAGTGAAATCTCTATATAGGTGGTCTCCCTCGCATCTACAATATTTTATGTGCTACTATATTGGCCTTTTCCCCAATGAATCTGTCATCTTGGGCTCATTTTGTATTGGCTATCCTTGAGAACTGTTTATGAAAAATGGTGGCTTAAAACCTTTCTTTCTTTGCTCCATCTTGCCTTTATTCTTGTCATCCCAATCCTTTTGAAAAGTTAGTCTTCCTTTGCTCTATTCATAGAGATACTTAGCTTTTCTTCTGGCTTCTTCCAAGGTCTCGGGCTCATCAAAATGAATTTTATCACTGTAAAAAAAAGGTAGCCCACTCAAAAACATTTGTATTTTTATACTCACATTCTTTATGAAGCCAACATATCTCAACATTTCAAGGAATCTTCTCCTATACTCATCCATTGTCATGCTTCTAAGCTTGAGTTCAAATAACTTTTGCACCTTCTTGTCATAATATTGTTTTGACAAGTATGTCTTATGAAAGTACTCTTTGAATTTCCTCATTGAGATCATCTTCTCACTAATGTGCTTAACCTGCTTGAGTTGACCCCACCACTTATATGTTTTTCCTTAAATATGGTAGATTGCAATTATGGCTTCTACATTTCACGAATAATCGTGCAACTGGAAATATTTCCTCATTCCCAACAAACAGGATTCAACATCTTCTCTTGAGATTCCCGAGCTCTCCTTGTAAAATATTTGACTTAGGCCTTCTCCTCTGATTTCTAACAAGGGACACACTTGGATTTCTCTCTAGCCTTGAACGTGCATGTGTTCTTCTAGTTGATCGTCGTGGTGAAAAATGATGTCTGCTAACACTCCTTAATTACCTAGATCCCCTGTGGTCATCCCTCCTATCACGAGATTTGGATGTTGCCACTTACCTAGCATAGGTTGCTTGTTTTGTGCCATAATCTTTATTAATTTATCTCTACAACAAATTTAGACTCTGTAGCATCTATCCTCTTGAGCTCTTATCATCCTTTCATTGTCCACTCTATAGCCATGCACTTATTTATGCAAGTTTCTCATATTTTCAATAGGCTTCACATGCTCCACCCCGCTTCTTTGTCTATTAGACTCAGTCTCTGCATTTCCCATGTTGACATGTAAACCTTTGATCTCGTCTTTATGGATGTAAGATCCTTGGGCATCCTCCATGTCTGAATTCCTCATATAGGAACCAATTATATTTCGCATATACCTCTAATTCTGCAAAAATGTGCATGCAATGATTATTGTTAGAATTACGCATATTATAAAATTGTTACTAATTAAGCTACATGCCCTTCTTTGCCTTGATTTTCTAAAGAACAATGATACCCTAATCTAAATTTTGAGCCTTCAAATATATTCTCTTATGAATTTATTTTTGATGACTATACTTATGTCTCCATTTGATTTATGGGCTAGAATTGATGACTTTCCAAAATCAACAGTTCCACTCCTTTTTGCACTAGTTTCATTGGTACAATAAATCCCAAAGGCTAACTTCAACCCCTTATAAAAGAAAATCTAGCGAGAACCTGGAAAACTTTTATATCAGGCACATATAGGATTCATGATTGTGAACACACAACAACTTTCAGATTTGGAAATAGATGTTCCCATCAAATTCTATATAAATATCAAATTGACGACTTTGCACTTTGCACTTTTACATTTTCTCTAGACTTAGATTTTTTTTGCAGAAAATGGCCATCTCCCAAACGGAGAAAAACCGACAAAAAACTTCCTCTAGAGAAAGTTGTCTAGTTTGATGAGTAGATAAAATGTTGACTAAATGATTTTTTTTGGATTGGTGATGTGGGATCCCTTTTCCTCCCCTAAAGATTTCAAGAATCCCCAAAAAGTGTTCAGGAATAATGGATTTTGCCTTGTTTCGACATCTCCACTCCAAATCCTTTAGAATTTTAGTAGAATCCCAATTGGGTATCTTCATGCTTGCTTTTTGGACTCCCTATAAAATTTTTACCTTTATTTGGGCCTTGGTTACAAAGCATGACCCAAATCTTAAAAAATAATGATTTTGTGTTTTTAGGGAAATTGAAGCAGAATTAGCCAGTGACCCTCACTAGCATTCTTGTAGCCCTCCTCTCTGGAAACACACCACTTAAATTTCGTCAGATTCTAATTTGAAATGCTCTTGTTGTGGCCAAAACAATTTTTTGGCTCTAGACTCATTTTTTTTTATAACTCTCTCTCTCTCTCTCCTTTTTTTTTTAATTACTTAATAGCCCCACTTGTAACTAATAACCCACATGGAGCCTGATTTGATCGTGGATAGGACAAGGGTCGCACTTCCTCTACCAGGTCCCCACCTGGCACCCATTCATTGGCTGTGGGGATGGACGGGTCCCATACCACACCCTTTTTCCTCCAGGTGCGCGAGTTGCTCATATGCTAGATCAGACAATGGATGGTAAAGGGAGATTTATGGCTCACATTAATATTGGAGCTTTTAGTTAGAGGGAGTTTAATGACGCAGCAACCTCCGATACCACCAAACTACCCTCCGCCTATGTATCACTCCCACATTCATTTCAAAGCTTTTTGCAACTTTGCAAAACCATTTTAAAAACCTATGATACCACTTATGGTATTAGATCTCACCACTCATTCATCGTGGAACCTATGCCAACCTTGGGCGCACCACTGTATACTACAAACACCCGATCTTGCCACACTGGCAATCCACATCACCTGACACATGGCCTCCACATCATTAAGTACGAAAAATTTCCAAAATTTATGAAATATTCAAAATTTTCCAATATTGCTTAATTTCCAAAATCAATGCATATGCAACCTTGAAACCTCTAGTTATGCTTCTTTGGTTAAATTCGACCCCTACCATTGGTCTATTGCCTCCATACTCGACCCTGCAACCACTTCCAAGTGCAATTTGACCGAAATTATTCATAAATTTGGGGATTTTCCTACATTTCCCCAAATTTCTCCATGGTCGGCTCTACAACTATGTCATTTTAGTTAAATTGACACTGTAATTGTCAATTTAACCTCCTTGGACTGAATTTTGTTATGATTTCATCCACCTATTGCTATTAATTTTTCCATGGACATTTCTGAGCATGAAACCCAAATGAATTCGCTTAGAAATTGAGGATTTTTACCTGAATTTTCCATGGTTGCTTTGTAGCTTTAATCTCGGCCCGTTCTGGGCCTATAATTGCTCAAACAAGGTTAAAATTGGGGGTTATAACCCTTTAGCTCAATTTCTTCAAATTCCCAAGAAATTTTCCAAATTTCACTTCGGGGGAATTTTCGACCATAATTTGTAGGTGTACTTGAATTTCACCTGTGCTAATTCTTTGCTTCAACATGCTGACTTTGGCCCATGAAGGTTCAATTGTTTCTCTAATCCCAAACTGTAGCACCCCCGCTACTAACCCATAAATTTTTTCTAATGCCATTAAATTAAAAATAAACACAACATGCCAAAATTCCTATGCATCTAACAACAATTTCAATAAACATGAATGCAACTAATGAAACATACACCCAACAACATATAACTATTCAAGAACACAGAGTTTAAGCACAACAATTTAAATCGATAAATACAAATATTGAACATTGTTGAAACACTTATCTTTTTCAATCAAATGTGCAACCAACTCCGGAGGACAGACGTTCCTACCAACCATAGACTTGCTACTCCAAATCTCAACAACAAGTCACCCTCGATATGGAGCTAGGAATTCACAAGAAACGATGCCTCCTGAGGGTGTGTATTGTCCACTCAGAACAAGCTAGTTTCCTACAGCCATCCCAATCCACCAACTCTCTTCCCCTCAATCAAGACAATCTAAGGAATGGAATCCCCTTCACTGCTACACATTCCCTCGAGCTATCCCCCTTCCCTCTAAGTATCCAACACAAGTTGTCTAGGCATTTGTCTTGTTGGGGACTCCAAGGATTTACAACTATGACAAGAAACTCTTAGCAACAACTCATTTTCTTTGCATAACAAAACTCACTCTACATGTCTAACAACTTGCTTCTTCATGCATTTTATAGCTCCAACAAAGTTATCGACTTAACGAGAACTGTGACCTCAAAAGGAGAACTCTGACCCAAAAAACTCATATTTTTGCATAAAAAACATGAAAATCAACCCCCAAATCAAAAAGTGGTGCTACCGGTAGCACCATTTTTTCAAACATGGTCATAATTACAACATTTTTCAAGCATGGCCTTYAAAACTCATACAGTAGCTCAAAAAAACCTTAAAATCAACACCTAAATAAAAAAGTGACGCTACCTAAAGCAAAATGTATTTTTTTCTAAACATTAAAATTATAGATAATTACGACCTAATTGAAACYGTGGCCTTGACAACACATCAGTATGCAAATAAAAAACCCAAAAATGGATCCTAAATGGTCACTTGAAAATTTATTTTCTAATTTTTATTTTTTAAATTTACATTAAAAAATAAATAAAGAGAAAGGAGAAAGTCTTTGCAAATTTTTTTTAATTGAAGAAAAACACATATTTAAAAAAATATATTCAAAATCCAAATTAAAAAAAAAAAACATGAGAAAATAGGTGAAAAAAAAGCTAAAAATAAATGAAGAAAATTAAAATTTCTTTGGAAAACAATAATTAAAAAAAAAATGTAAAAAATAATAATAAAAATAAAAATAAAAAAACCCTTGAAATGTTAAAACAAAAAAAACAAAAAAATAGTAAAAAAAAACTAAAATGGAAACAAAATTCAAAAAAATATCTAAAATAAAAAAATATTCAAAAAACGCTAAAAAACCCTAATCTTAAACTTTATACTAAAATGAATTAAAAAAATAAATAAAATACAAAATTTCATAAAAAAAAATTAAAAAAAAATAATCTGGAAAACAAATTGGATATCAAACCCATCAAAGAGGAAATGAATAAGCTAATCGAACTAGACCATGAACGTAATAAAAGAACCTTGAACCTCATAATTTTTGGTATAAAAGAACAACAAGAGGATAATACGATAACAATAGTAAAAGAAGAATTAAATAATAAATCACAAATTGATACAACTTACCTCATAAAAGCAAAGAGGCTAGGAAAAATAATTGATCACAAAGATAGGTTGATCCATGTCAAAGTAAGTTGTAATGACCATAAATATAACATACTTAGTAAATCTCTGAGCTTAAAAGGGTCATAAATATTTATAAATGAAGACCTCGTTCCCGAAGACCCAGTTGAATTAAGGAAGTTCAAAAGGTAAAAGAAGCTAGGAAAAAAGGAAAATGGGCAATAATTAGAAATCAAAAAGCTATTGTTAGGGATAGAGACAAGAAGGATAATAATAAATAGGAATTTGGGACACTCGAGATCCTTTTTTGGACCTTTCGTGGCTTTCCATGGCGCAAAGGTCTTATGATAAGTTGTATCCCGAGTGATATTGATATTATTTGTCTAGTTGAAACTTGGGAGCATGAAGAGTCTAAGGTCCCTAACATAGAAGGATGTGTCTTGTGGTCGACATGGAACAAAAAGTCCCACCGTAGAGGGATAGGAGGCATAGCTTGTTATATTAGAAAGAGCATTTATCCTCACATTCAACTTCATAAGATCGACCCTCTCAATCAATACATTTGGATAGAAATTTCAGACACCAATGCTAAGAAGATGTATATAACAAATTGTTATTTTGGACCTATTAATTCTACTTTTTATAAGAAAAACAATCTAGATAGCAATTGTCCCTATAATAATTTAGAACAAGATATGTATAGTTTGAAAAATGAAGGTAATATCCTCTTGCTAGAAGACTTTAATGTTGGGATTGCAACTAAACAAGCTACTCTTTTAAGCACTGATTCCAACCATAATCCTTTATGGCTAGATGAGGACCTTGTTTTATCTAATAGCTACAAAAGAAGCTCTGAAGACCTAATTGAGAATTTGTTTGGTACGGAGTTGGTCAAGCTCTGCAACTCTCAAGACCTAATAATTTGCAATGGAGTATTGAAGTGGCCAAACTCCAACCAGATGACTTGTATTCATGGGCTAGGTAGTAGTGTCGTAGATTATGTGATATATGATATCCTCGTTTACAGCCGAATAACAACTTTTGACCTTTTAAATGACCATGAACCCGACTCTGATCATAAACCTTTAACCCTAACTCTGGACTTTGCCATGCACAGGAGCACCATTGAAGAGAATTTTGATAATCAAAGGCAATTGCACTTTGACAAAAGTAAAGTTGACCTTTTCTTAAAGGAGTTAAATAGTAAATTACATCCGCTAACTTATAAGGACAACATTGAAGAACTCTATCATAATTTTACAACTACCCTTTGCACTTCTATTAACAAGTTCTCTCTCGAGGTGTCTTGTAAACAAAATACTAGAACGACCAACCCTTGGTATGATAAAGAATGTAAAATTGCTAGGAAATCCATTAGGGATGCTTCTAACGAGTCCTTAAAACTCGATAAGATCAATACGCACAAATCACTAATTAAAAGGAAAAAAAAAGAAGGTATTATATCAATAAAAGGCAAGAGCAAATTTCACAACTATCTAAGTTGGATTCTAAGAAGTTATGGACCCAAATTCTAAACCACAATACTAAAGAAAATAACACGATTCCTTTAAGGGACTAGAATTCCTACCTTAAAAATCTTTACAAGTTCCCCAATGCCATGGACACCATTCCTATTGTCGCTACAGAGGATGAAGTTTTTTCTTTAGATGACATAGAGTTCGGGGTTAAGCGGCTTGCAAATGGAAAAGCTAAGGACATTGAAGGCTACCAAGATGAAAATTTTAAAATCAAAGGGCCTATCCTTATCCCTCACATACACAAGCTCTTCAATTTAATAGTCAAGTAGGGCATCCCTAAACCCTGGACGCAAAGCCTCATTATTCCTATTTTAAAAAATGGGGATAGAAACATTCCCTCTAATTATAGGACCATTATGATTAGCCCAATTTTATCCAAGCTTAATGGAATTATTTTGGAAAAGAAGATTAGCCTTTGGCTAGAAAGTCACAGTAAAAGAGCTAAAGGCCAGGCCAGGTTTATGAGATATCATTCAACTGTGGACCATCTTGTTACCATTAGGATCATTGCAGAGGAGTTTCAAAATACTAAAACCAATCTTTTTTGTTTTTTTGTTGACTTTAGAAAAGCTTTTGACATGGTTCATAGGAAAAACCTTTGGAATAGCTTCAAAGAGATAAAAGTGCCTCTTGAGTTGAGGATTGATGCAATAAGGGTGTATGAGAATGTTATTGCTAAGTTTAAAAACATTGAGGGATGGTCGAAAGAGATTAACTGCAATATTGGAGTCAAACAAGTTTCTCCCTTGTCCCCTACCCTTTTTGGCATATACATTGACAAGTTAGAAGATTGCTTGGAAAAAGCAGGTTGTGTTGGCTCTGCTCTCACTGTATAGTCATCAATCTTCTTCTTTATACTGACGATATCGTTCTTATGGAAAGGAGTCCCCATGATCTTAAAAACCAATTAAGAATCCAAAGAATTTTGTTCAAATATGGGTATGATTGTCAATACTTATAAGACTAAGATCATGATTATTAAATCCAATAAGATCACTTATGATACCTTCGTATGTGACAACAACAACTTGGAGGAAGTGACTTCATACAAATATCTTGGAATTGATATTCACCACAAGCTCAACTGGAATTAAAGCATTGAGAAAAGGATTATTGGGGGATGAAAAGCTTATTATGGGCTTGAAAACAATTGTAAATCAACCGATCTTTGGATCTGGGATAAGAAGAAACTCCTCTTTGAAACTCTCGTTACACCTGTTATTCTTTATGTATGTGAAGTATGGAGCTATAGTATCTCTCATGAATCCTAGAGAAAGATAGAGCAAATAAAAAATATTTTTATAACTTATAATCTCAAAATTAAAGGAAATACACCCTATCCCATCCTCCTCTTAGAAACAAGCCTCTCCCCCATTGAGAGCACGATTGTGGCTAGATACCTAATGTATAGAACAAGTTAAACAACATGGAAGACAAGAGGCTTCCTAAAATTGCTTCAAAATCGAGTCGTAACCACCATCGACTCAAGCGAGGATGGCATAAAGATGCCTGATCTTGGCTAAACTATTGGGGAATCATGAAAGACACCATTTTGCAGAATAAAAATACTATTAAAAATATCATCAGATCAAAATTTAAGGAGAAAATGTGGTGTGATAAAGAGTTAGAGGAAAAAATAAAATCAAGGTATTATAAGGATGTAATCAACCCTAATCTAGAAGATCAAAATTATCTATCTATGTTGACAAGTGTAAAGAAAAAAATAAGCATTGCTAAGATAAGAACAAATTCTCACGAGCTCCAAAGTGAAACTGGGCGTTGGTTAATTCCTAAAATGCCATGGGATGAAAGAGTGTGTCAGCTCTGTGACACTAAGAAGGTTGAAGATGAAAATCATTTTCTCTTAGATTGTCCAGCCTATACCTATATTATATCTCATTTTAAAAATATTTGTCACACTACCAATCTTCTTAACCTCTTAACTCAACAAAACTATGGTGATCTTGGAAAGCTTCTATTAATGTTTTTTCGAGCACATAAACAAAATTCTAAAGAATCGCAAGTAATCACTTACCCTCTTAAGGTCCGATAGACCAATTCGATCTTAGTGGACGTTAATCATCTTCGTCATCATTGTCAATGCATAACTATATATTATATATAGTTATATATTATATAAATATATAACTATATATAATATAGTATATAACTATATTATATATAATTATATATTATATGGTGGGGGTGGGGGGAATAATAGGGAAAACATATTATGTTTTCCCTATTATTCCCCCCACCCTGGGTGTATATGAGGGAATAGGGTGGAGGTGGCGGTGGGTGTAATAATAAAGAAAACATAATATTATGTTTTCCCTATTATTCCACCCACCCCCACCCTATTCCCTCATATACACCCATGGTGTATACACCGAGGGTGAGGGTGGGGTGAATAATAGGGAAAACAAAATATGTTTTCCCTATTATTCCAACCACCCCCACCCTATTCCCTCAAATGCACCCAGGGTGGGGTTGGGGGGAATAACAGGGAAAACATAATATGTTTTCCCTATTATTCCCACCACCTCCACCTCCACCCACTATGTTTTCCCTATTTTTCCCCACACCCTCACCCTCACATAGGGAAAACATAATATTATGTTTTCTCTATTATTCGCCGTACCCCCACCCTATTCCCTCATATAACTATAATTTTTAAATTTTTTTTAACAATTTTTTTTATTTTTTTTGAGCTTTTTAATATAATTTTTTATTTTTTTTCGTAATTTTAAGTTTTTTATTTTTATTTTTTAATTTAATTTTTATATTGATTTTTTAATTTTAGGTTTTTTAATTTGGTGTTTTTTTATATATTTTTTA
>ML791096.1:81694-98386 GCA_009831015.1 Picea engelmannii | reverse complement strand
TTTTACTGTATGTCTGTTCACTTAGCTACTAGACATGATAGGACAAATAATGCTCTCTTTTGATGATAGTTTCAGCTTAGACTTGTTTTCTCAAAAACCTGGTAGGGCTAGCTGGACTGGTTTCCCCATGTTGGGGCAGCCCAACAACTGTAGCCCGGACCTAGCTATATTTTGGAACAATGCTCCAGACTTTCGAAGGATCTTAATATAATTTTGACTCTGACTTACAAAAAAAAAAAAAAACTTAATTTCCAAAAAATAAATGGTATACAACATTTTTAACATTTTTTGTTTTTTGTTTTTTGTTTTTGTAAGTGAGTTTGAGATTCTATATTATTGAAAAAAAATATGGTACAAAAAGGAAAAAGGGAATCCCCTGATCTGCCAAAAAGGAAACCAGATTAGGGGTCCAGAAGTTGCATTGTCTACAAAAGCGGGGAGGGGGCTGGGCTGCCACCCTGGGAAACTGACCCAGTCTCCGAAAACTAGTTTGAAAAGCTATACCATAACATATACTTAAAAGACAAAAACGTAGAACATGGATGGCTCCTACACTGATAAACAAATTGACTAGGAGTTGATACTGTGCTAGTCCAAGAGGATGGGATGGCTTTCGTCTCCTTCCTTTCTTGTCTCGTTCTCCTTCTTCTGCTCCACCATGTGTGTCTTTCTAATACAGGTTGGTGTTCTGCATCGGTCTGCTGGAGTTATGTCCATGTGGTGGACATAATGTAGGTAGAGGTGGAATTGTCCCGCCATTCGTTCCACTTTTTCGTTCTGGCTCCTCTAGTCCTTTGCTATTCTTCTTGCACTAGTCTCCAAGTTGCTGAGGCGACTTAGAATTTCTGTGAGCTCTTTCTTGTGGCCCCGGATCGCCTCCCTGTTGGTCTCTTTCCTGTCAGCTCTCAGCTTGCCTATCAACATTTTTGTGCGCCAAGCTTCCTCCATTGTTTTGTGGTAGAGGGTTGTTTTGGGCTGTGTGGCCCCTGGGTCCCTTATCCCGTCCGCTTCTTGGATGATTTCCGCCCAGGCTTTGTTCGGGCGCTTGGTGTTGATTTCTCTCTCCCATCTGTCGATGACCGCTTTGCCCTTCGGATCGACCTGCGTGAGAAAGGTACCCTTGGTCTCTTTGGCCGCCTGCACCATCCTTGTGATCTTCCAGGCACTTGTTGGAAGTTCCTCCCCCTGGGGGACCCTTTTGCTCTGGGTATTCTTCATTCTTACCATCCCGGTTTGATTTTGGTGGTTCTTGTCTTGAATTCGTCCTCCGTTTCTGTTCGCCCCTGCCTGGTGTGTAGGATGTCCTCTGTAATTGCTTCTCTCCGGTCTATGGCTTTCCCTGATGTTTCTTCTTTTATGGGGTTTCCCTGGCTGCGGGCTTATCCTGGTAATCATGGGTCTCCCGTAAAGCTGTACCTTATGGTCCCTTTTCACTGTTTCAGAGTGTGTTCTCTTGGGAACCCTGTCGTCGTCCCTGCGCCAATCCTTTGCCTTGCGCGTTGTACGCCAATCATTCCCCCCCCGGTATCTATGCGTGGGTGAGGTATACCCATACCCTCCCACGAGAAGACCTTTTGTTCTTCATCCTTTACCGCCTGTTGATTCTCCCTTCTACTCTCCCACGAACAACCCCTATACTTCTTTCTAGTGACATGACCGTGGTGTCGTACCTCCTCTTGTGGTGTGACCATGATTTACATTGTAAATCGTATTTAAGTGGTGGCATATCGGATCTTGCCTGGATCCTACGTGCCCTTCAATTATTTTTGCGCCTCCAACCTCGATGTGGTCATCCGTACTTCGACTGCCGTCATAGTCCTTTGCCGCTAGTTGGGTGCAGTTTGTTCGGAACTGACCATTCGGGATGTTACTCCATATGGAATCCAGTTCTGGTCCTTCCTTGTTGACCCCTTTGTTAGCGATTTTATTTGCTTGTCCATTTGCTGACCTCCGTACCCAGGGAAACTCCACTGTGATCCCCGTCTGCAAGTGCTCCTGAATTTTTTACAGGGAATGAGCCAAGCGCCAGTGCCTCTGAATTTTTCCCACTCTGGTACCATTTTGGAGTCTCCTTACTGTGTTGATGACCAGCGTGGAATCTCCTTCCACTATGGCGTTGGTCATCCCTTCCTGGTGTAGATTCTCGAGGCTGGTCTCCAGGGCTCCAAATTCCACGACATTGTTGCTTGAGTTCCCCAGACTCCCAGTGTACAACCGGATGATTTTTCCTTGACTGTCCCTGATTACTCCTCCCATTCCTGTCCATCCTGGGTTGCCTTTTGACGCCCCATCGAAATTCAGCTTGAGGGAACCCTCTAGTGGCGGTGTCCAGTTGCGCTCACCTACTGGTATTTGTGGTGGTCGTCTTACCTGATTGTGGTTGCATCCATCTTTCAGTTGGAAAGCCTCTAGAATTTGGAGGTCCTGGTCTGTGAGTTGCGCTCTCCCTGTTTGGCAGTTGCGGCTCTATATTGTTTCTCTTGTCATGGAGATTATTACTTCCTTAATCTTCCCTGCCGTCCAACTTTGGTTCCTGAAGATGCATCAGTTCCTTTCCTTCCATATTGCCCATATGATCATTCTAGGGATGAGGGTATAGCAAAGATTCACCTCTTCATTTTCGCTGTAGTTATTTTTCCAGATGTTGATGGTTGCAGATATATTACCTCTGATCCTATCAGACTGTCGGAAGATGCCTGCCGCCCAGTCCCAGACTACTGTTGTGTAGGTACATTCATCCATGAGGTGGTTCATTGTTTCCTCTTTTGCTTCACACAGGTGACATATGGAAGGACCTATGAATCCTCTCTTCCTTAGGTTTTCCCATGTTAGGATTCGGTTGTGGAGTATTAGCCACTGGAAGATTTTTATTTTTGTCTAATGGGGGTTGTTCTAGAGCTTATCCCATTGATGCATCGGGTCTTCTTGGTCTTGGTTCGCTATATAGTTGCGGACTTCTTTAAGATTGAAATCCCCGCCGTCTTTGTGCCCCCATCTCAGCTGGTCATTTTCGTCCGAGACTGCAATTTTTCGTCTCCCCAATTCCTTCTCTACCTCTTTTATTATTGTTGCGATTTGGTCTCTATTCTGTGGGGTGAGAGTGTTCCAAATTCTCCATTTCTTGTGATCTATTTCTTGTTTCCAGTAATGGTAGATTCTAGTTTTTCCTTGCAAAATCATCTCCCGTTGGAGTTCCTCCCGGCCCGGTTTTTCCATTTTAGGTTCCTCTTGCCAGGCGTCCTCCCAGAATCTGGCGGATCTGCCATTTCTCACTTCCCAAAAGTTGTGTGTCTGGATCCAGACCTTGTTGCGCCAAGCTAGATTCCAGATGGCGGAACCTTCCCTGGTGCCTCTGAAGCGGATTTTGTCTTGGTCGCATATGTTCGGGGCATATTTCACCTTCCACAGGTTGACCCATGGCGTAGTAGTTTCTTTGACCCAATGCCACCAGAGTTTCGCCCCATAGGCGTCATTGGTCACTTGTGAGTTGTGTAACCCCAGGCCTCCTTTGCTTTTTGGTTTACAAACCTTCTCCCAAGCCACCAGTGCCCATTTTTTCCTTGTTTCTGCTCCTCGCCACAGGAAGTCCCTTTGTATGGATCTTATTTTTTGTAGTATCCCCTTGGGGGTTGGGAAAACAGACATCATAAAGGTTGGAATGGCTTGCAAAACCAACTTGGTTAAGATAAGTCTTCCAGCTAGGTTGATGGATTTGTAAGTCCAATTTTTAACCCGATCTTGTAGCTTGTTGATTATTCCTTCGCAAGTTGACAGTTTGTAAGCTTTGTCTGTCAGGGGAATGCCCAAGTACTTGGTTGGGAGTGTTTTGCGCTCAAAGCCCAAGATGTTGGCCAAATTTCTTTGGATTGCGGGGTTGGTATTAAAGAAGAAGATCATAGATTTCGACTGGTTTATCTCTACCCTCGAGGCTTCCCCAAACTCATCTAAGATTCGTTTGTAGGATTTTTCTTCCTTGACCGTGGGTATGCCATGTAGTAAGGTGTCACCCATGAACTATTGGTGTGTGGAAGTGGGGAAATTCTCGAAGTGTTTGATACCTTTTATTTCCCCTGTTCCTGTTGCGCTTTTTATGCTTCGACTGAGGCCTTCCATCATTAGAATGAAAAGGAAGGGGGACAA
Source organism: Picea engelmannii (assembly GCA_009831015.1). Classification (NCBI taxonomy): domain Eukaryota; kingdom Viridiplantae; phylum Streptophyta; class Pinopsida; order Pinales; family Pinaceae; genus Picea; species Picea engelmannii. The sequence goes on along the minus strand of ML791096.1, from coordinate 94,246 downwards.
CGGGTATCCTTGTCTGATGCCTCTCATGGGCCATAAAGGTTTGGTAGGGGATCCATTTACTAGTAGCGATTAGCTTATTGTGGATTCTAGGCTAACTATCCAACCGATCCAGTGCTTGGTGAAACCGAAGGCTTCCAGGGCCTTGACCATATAGTGCCAGCTAATTTTGTCATAAGCTTTTGCTAGGTCCAGTTGTATTATCATTCCCTCTCTTTTCTTAAGCTTCAAGGTGTGGATCAGTTCGTGGGCATGGATGATGTTGTCCATTATTTGTCTTCCTTCCACGAAACCTGCCTGTTCTGGTGAAACCAATGTGGGTAGGAGTGGTTTCAAGCTATTCGCTATAACCTTGGAGATTATATTATACACCACATTGCACAACGCTACAAGTCTGTAACGATCAAGGGTTTTGGCTTCATTTTCTTTGGGGATAAGTGTAATCATTGTAGCATTTAGCACTTTTAGAATGGAGGCTGACCTTCTAGAGTCTTCCACTACCCTATAAATGTCATGTTTGACAACTTCCCAGCAGGCTTTGAAGAAATCCACTGTGAAACCATCTGGGCCTGGGGTTTTTCCATTGGGCATTTCTTGGAGTGCTTGGTTAATTTCCTCCTGTGCAATGGGCTTGTTCAAGTGGTTATTTTGTTCCTCAGTGACCAGGCGAGGGATATGCTGGATTATCTTTTGTATGGCCTCTGTTCTGTCTTGGTTGGGTTCCTAGGTTATCCCATTGAAGTGGTTTACCAAAGTTTTTTCGATGTCCTTATTTGAGTCTCTTTTAATTCCATCCTGGTCCCGAATCTTCAAGATTTTGTTATGGGCTCTTCTGGCCATGGTTGTTCTATGAAAAAACTTGGTGTTTCGTTCTCCTTCCTTTAGCTATCTGATCCGAGACTTTTGTCGCCAAAGAGTTTCTTCTTGATGGCATCGCTCTTCCCATTCCTGGGTCATCTGGATCTCTTCCTTTTTTCCGCTCCTCCGTGTAGCCCTCTGAAATGCAGGTTTCCTGGAGTCTTTTCATTTTTTCTTCAATGTTGTTCTTCTATTGGTTTATATTTCTATAAGTATCCTTGTTCCACTCCTTGAGCCTATATTTGATGTGTTTTAGTTTCTTATATAGTTTGAACATCCTTGTCCCTTGCTCTGATTGCTGCTCCCGCCACCACTGTTTGATTCTTTCCTTGAATGTCGGGTGTTCAATCCAAAATTTCTCAAATCTGAAGGGTTTGTTCTTTGGTGTGGTCTGGAAGCCTGCTTCCAATTGCACTGGCCAATGATCAGATCCCCCCCAGAGAAGGATATTGCAATCTAGGGTTATCCCCTGCATAATGATTGACTCTGACATTAGGAATCTATCGAGTCTTGTTGCTACCTGATGCCGGTTCATCCGTTTATTGTTCCAGGTGAACTGGCCGTTATTAGTTTTCAGATCTACCATCTCCGCTGTGTCTATGGAGGCTGACCTTCTAGAGTCTTCCACTACCCTATAAACGTCATGTTTGACAACTTCCCAGCAGGCTTTGAAGAACTCCACTGTGAAACCATCTGGGCCTGGGGATTTTCCATTGGGCATTTATTGGAGTGTTTGGTTAATTTCCTTCCGCGCAATGGGCTTGTTCAGGTGGTTATTTTGTTCCTCAGTGACCAAGCGAGGGATATGCTGGATTATCCTTTGTATGGCCTCCGTTCTATCTTGGTTGGGTTCCTAGGCTATCCCATTGAAGTGGTTTACCAAAGTTTTTTCAATGTCCTTATTTGACTCTCTTTCTATTCCATCCTGGTCCCTAATCTTTAGGATTTTGTTATGGGCTCTTCTGGCCATGGTTGTTCTATGAAAAAACTTGGTGTTTTGTTCTCCTTCCTTTAGCTATCTAATCCAGGAATTTTGTCGCCAAAGAGTTTCTTCTTGCTGGCATCGCTCTTCCCATTCCTGGGTCATCTGGATCTCTTCCTTTTTCTGCTCCTCCATGTAGCCCTCTGAAATGCAGGTTTCCTGGAGTCTTTTCATTTTTTCTTCAATGTTGTTCTTCTCTTGGTTTATATTTCTAAAAGTTTCCTTGTTCCACTCCTTGAGCCTATATTTGATGTGTTTTAGTTTCTTATATAGTTTGAACATCCTTGTCCCTTGCTCTGATTGCTGCTCCCGCCACCACTGTTTGATTCTTTCCTTGAATGTCGGGTGTTCAATCCAGAATATCTCAAATCTGAAGGGTCTGTTCTTTGGTGTGGTCTTGAAGCCTGCTTCCAGTTGCACTGGCCAATGATCAGATCCCCCCTATGGAAGGATATTGCAATCTAGGGTTATCCCTTGCATAATGATTGACTCTGACACTAGGAATCTGTCGAGTCTTGTTGCTACCTGATGTTGGTTCATCCATTTATTGTTCCAGGTGAACTGGCTGTTATTAGTTTTCAGATCTACCATCTCCGCTGTGTCTATGAATTTTGAGAATTCCTTTGCATCTCTATCCAATCTTCTTGAACCTCCTTTTTTCTCCGCAAGTGACGTGATGATATTAAAGTCCCCTGCTAGGATCCATTGGAGGTTGTTGGATCAGTTTTTAAGATCTTCTAGGTCTCTTTTCATTCCTCTCCTTTCCTCTGACACCTGGGGGCCATACAGATTAGTGCATAAAATCACCTCTGTGTTCCCAATGATTTGCATGCAGACCGTAAGGGTGTGCCTGGTCGCTTCAACTACTATTAGGTTTAGTACTTGTGGGTTCCACAGGGTGAGGATACCCCCTACCATTTGGTGGCCTCCAATAACCACCATCTTGTACTTGCACCATTATTATTGATTGATTGTTTCCATTATGTCTGTATTACACTTTGTCTCTTGAATAAAATAAAGGTCTGGTTGTTCCTGTTTTAATCTATTTCTAAGGATTCGTTGCTTTCTTGGGCTGTTTAGGCCTCTTATATTCCAAGTTATAACCTTCATTTAAACATGCAGGGAGGAGTTGAGGAAGAGTTTCTTGATCTTACATGAGTTTATCAGTAGCGCTCCTAGCTCCTGTAGGGCTACACTATTTGATTTACTGACTTTTTTCCTCTACGTCTACTTGGGTGAGAGCTATGGTTGTTCCTCACCGACTTTGACTCCTAGGTGTCCAATATCCCTGTGTGTACGCTTTAGGCCTCTAGATTTGGCATCCTCCCTTAGGAGGAATGGGTACTAGATGCGGTCGAGTTGCTCTGTTGGTACATTGTCTACTCCCTGTCTTTTCCATTGCTCCAATATGTTCGTGAGATTTATCCCTTCCCTTTCCGCAAGGTCTCTGAGTTCAGGGTCTTCTGTGCCTACTTCACTTGGGGTCATTTCCGCATCTCCTTTTGCTTCTTGCATGGGGGTGTTGTCGTCTCTGATTCCTCCTTCCATCGAGGTTGCGCAACTTCACTGTTCCTTCTGGTTACTTGACTGGTCAGTGGCCTCGTTTATTGTTTGTTCTCTGCCTTCTTGAGCTTTTTCCGTATCCTTATCATCTTCTACCCCTTTGTTGGTTCTATCCCATCCTTCTATTTTATTCCGGATCTCTGGGTTATTTCCTGCTGGGGCTTTACTTTGCTTCTAGGGTCTGGTTTTACAAACCCATCGTCATCCTGCTGTGGTTTGGGGTTTTTCGCTTCCTGTTTTTTTATTAAGAGGGCATTCCCTAATCAGGTGACCATGTTCATGGCATCTTTTGCATCTGAAAGGGATCTGTTCGTAATCAATGTTTTGGTTCCATTCCTCATCCCTGAATTCGAGGCTTATGGCTTCTGGGAGTGCTCTCGACACATCCATCTCTATACATATTCTTGTGTAAGGTGTATATATCCCTTTCAGGGTGGCTTCTGCGGTCTTTATATATTTCCCCAGTTTGTTTCCTATCGCTTCTAAAATAGAGGGTAACTAGTAGTGTAAAGGTAGGGAATAGAATCTCAGCTAGACCGACACCTTTTTGAAGGTCTCTTTTTTTGGGGAGAAATTTTCCTTCCATGGTTGCATGTACAGTCCTGCTGATGCATGAAACTATGGCCCTCCTTCAAAGACTCTATCCCTGTCCTCCAGGTTTATGAAGACTGTTGTGAAGAAGCCTTTCGAGCCCAGATGGAGCTCCACTTCCCCATTCGGCTTTAAGTGATATTTGATCCAGTTGTGCAACGTTCTTTCGGTGGGCCACAAGCCCATAAACTTGCAGATTAGCGCATGCGCCTTCATCTGATCCCTGTAGAGTTGCATCTGCGGATCCTCCAGTATCACATTGGGTATCATTGTTGTTTTGGGTTTGCATGGGTTGCGCCCTTCTGCCTGGTTGGTCTTCGCTGTGTCTTGCGTCTCACTCTGGGTTTCTTTGGTTTCCTCTTCCATGCTCTCCCTTTTTCCCTGGTTCCTTTCCTGACCTTTTTCTGGGTCTGAACCTGAGGTGCATGTCATTGGTGCCTTGAAAAATACACCCCTTGGCCCTTTCCCTCTGTCTACCACTACCTGTTTGTATAAGGGGGTACCCTTAACCCCCCCCTTTGGTGCTCATATTGTCCTTTGCTATGGCCGCGACTGTCAAAACCCTAGCTTGCTATGGCCGTGATTTTCAAAATCCTCGCTCAGTATTAAAACACCTTTCAATAACATTTTTAACATTGAAACAAACATGAAAAAATGATTAAAAACACCGTGAATTGTTTTTTGAAAATATATGAAAAAACAAGCATTCAAAAAAATAATGTGGATACATTATGGATACGAATATTTAAAATATCAAAAAACAACCTTAAAAGGGAGGGGGGGGTCTACTGGCAGCACAACTTTTCAAAACGAGGTAAAATATGTGACCCCGAAAAAAATGAGAACTCTGTAAGTTGGTAACTATTTTCTCCAACAAGTTGCCCACAAAACCCATTATGGCTATCTTCAAGGTTCCGTACTCAACACCCTCTCGTTGTCCCAAAATATGCATGTGAAAACTACCTACAATACCCATTCAAATTTCCCTTTTTACCCAAGCACGTTGATTCTCACATTCCCCAATGTTGCTTGTACTCAACTCCATGCTCTCAATAACTACGTGAAGTGACTTTTCACCCAACCCTCTTACACGTATTCAATGATTGGGGATTTGATACATTCAAAAGGAAAATAACAGGTTCATAGAAAATAATAATAATTTAGAAAGTGTCTTGGGATTTAAAACACATGAATAATCCCCCCCTCTCTTGTGGAAAGTTAACCCCCATGACTATGTCCATGTCCGTCTGCAACCGTCATTACATTTTATTTTGTTATTTTGATATACAATGTTTACATACTACATTGCTTTACCTGCTACCATATATCATATTTACATTATACATCGCTAAACTAGGGATTAAAAGAAGGGATGTTACACTTGACCTCTTTCCATTACCGGGTTGTTGCACTTCCAAATGTGCCTCCACACCATTGCATAGTCACCATCATGAGTATCTGCACTCTTATTTACCGAATATTGACATTTGGCATGTACCTGTAACATCTGGAAATGTTTTTCCAAAACTAATATTATTTGGAAAACTTTCACATTGAGCAATTGCATGGTTCACAGAGTCCAATTGCCCTTTTTCTTACAGTTTTACGAAACAACCAAATGCTTCCTCAAAGAACTAAATCCTTCTATCATGTTTTCCTCCAGGTTACCTTTCTAATGGCTGTACTCATGTCTTTTTCTGATTTCAGAGCTACATGTTATGGCTCTATGAAATTAACAATTTCACCCTTTTTGCACCTATTTCATTGGTACAACAAATCTCAGAGGCTAACTTCTGCCATATGTAGAAATAAATTTAGCGAGAACCAGGAAATTTTTTCATATCGGGTGTTGATAGTATTCCCGATTGTGAATACACAACAACTCTCAGAGTCGAGATTTGATATTCCAACCAACTTCTACACCAATCTTGATTTGGCAACTTTTTCCTTTTGCATTTCCTCGAAACTTTGAATTTTTAGTTGAAAATGGCTATCTCCCAAACATAGCAAAATTGGCAAAAACTCCCTCGAGAAAAAAATGTCTGGTTTGCTGAGCAGGTAAAATTTTGACTAAATATTTTTTCGGGATTGGTGATCTGGGGTCCCTTTTCCTCCTTTGAAGTTTTAAAAAATCCCCAAAATGTGCCCGAGAATAATGGATTTTGCCTTGTTTCAACATCTCCACTCCAAAGGCTTTTGAATTTTTCTAGAAGCCTAACTAGGTATATTCACACCTACTTTTTGGACTACTTGAAAAAATTTCACCCTTGACTGGGCCTCGGTTACTAAGCACGACCCAGATCTTTAAAAACCATTATTTTACGTTTTATGGAATATAAAAGAGAACTAGCCAACGACCCTCACTAACACATTTTTAGCCTTCGTCACTATGGACATACTCTTTAAATTTCACCTGATTATGTGTTTTTTTGCTCCTGTTATGGCCAATACAAGTTTTTGGCTATATATATATATATAAACTTTTATGTTTTTCTCCTTCCCTTTCCTCCTCTTTCTTCTCTACTCCTCTCTCTTTCTCTTCCTACCTTCTCTTATCTCTTTCTCTTTTTCTCCTCACTGCATCAATGATTCATAATGTTTCTTTCTTTCTAATATGTGCTCCTTTATCGATGATTAAAGATTCTTTCTCCTTGCCAACGTTTCAATACCAAAAACTCTTCCTTTGTCTATGTTTTGGTGTCAGAATCTCTTTCCTTCGCCAACATTTCGACGCCCAAATGTCTTTCCTTTTCCAACAGTTTGGTGCCCGAATGTATTTCCTTCACCAATGTGCACTATATCGGTGATTTTAAAAGATCTTTCTTTGCCAACACACTCCTTTATTTGTGACTCGAAAAGATCTTTATTCGCCGACACACTTTATCAACGACTCCAAAAGATCTTTCTTCCCCGACATGCACTATATTGGGGACCTTAAAAGATCTTTCTTTGTCGACACACTCCTTTATTGGTGACTCCAAAAGATCTTTCTTCACCGACACACTCCTTTATCGACGACTCCAAAAGATCTTTCTTCGTTGACATGCACTGTATCGACGACTTCAAAAGTTGTTTCTTCACCAACACACTCCTTTAACGGTGACTCCAAAATATATTTCTTCACCGACACACTCCTTTATCGATGGATCCAAAAGATATTTCTTCAACAACATGCATTACATTGGCGACTTGGAAAGATCATTCTTTACGAACACACTCCTTTATTGACAACTCCAAAAGATCTTTAATTGTTGACACACTCCTTTATTGGTGACTCCAAAAGATATTTCTTCACTGACATGCATTGTATTGACAACTTGAAAGATCTTTCTTCGTGGACACACTCCTTTATTGGTGACTCCAAATGATCTATCTTCACCGACACGTACTATATCGACGATAAGAAAACTTTTTGACACTTGGTCAATTTTTCGTGTTTTTTGAGCTCGTGACTATCGCGACCATTGCGCACAATGCTTGACTCGAACTTCTAAGCCAAATCCAACCACTTAGAGGCCAAATAGACACCCTCAACCGTTGTATTTGAAAATTTAGCTACCTGAATAAACCTTTGTGCCAAAAATCTCAACACGAAAATTGAATTTCGAGAGTGTTTTACCACGATTTCTCAAGCTGGGTGAATTTGATTTTCTCCCAAATTCCAGACAAATTGCAACCTAGTGGTTTTGTAGTAGATCCCACAGGTTGAATGTTGCAACTAGACCTCTGGTACCACTCTATCGAATACCCATTACCAACAAAAAATAAATTGCTCTCATATAAATAAAATTTACAACAAGCAGCGAGATCAATTATTCATGCAATTAACAACATTTCTAAAAATGTGAATGCAATGGTTCAAGCAACACAACAACATTCAACATAAATTTACACAACATAATTTAACGATAATAAATAACATAAAACACTTATATGTTTGTGAAGAACCAACCGATAGCGTACATGGGAAGTTCCTCCTAGCCATAAGCATTGTTATTCTATTTCTCTCAATAGCAGGCTACTGTCGAGCTGAGGCTATGAGTCCACAAGGAGGTTTGTCCTTCTTGGTTGACCACTCTCCACATTCAACAAACCAAAACCCAATTTATACTCCAAGAAAAATTCTAATTCACTAGCTCTTTTTCCCCTCAACCTGGAAAATTTGAGGAATGTGATCCCCCTTCTTTGCCATGTAGTCCCTCAGGCCTTCCCACTTTCCTCCAGGGCTCTAGCATAGGATTGGATAGGAAATATCAGAGTCGGAGACCCAAAGAACTCTCAATTGTAATTTGGAGTGCTTACAACAACCTTTTCAATGCTCTTGAGTCAATTCCTCAATAGTAAAATGCACCACGGGCTCACAACCTGATTTTACAAGCACACAACCCATGATCTTAGTATAAACATAGCCCAATAATGGTAGCCTTCAAGCACAACATGGTTAGTGCTCTTTCTAGCACCCAAATCTCATTCTTGTTTCTCAAAATCAACATGTAAAAATGACCCCAAAAAGACACTCAAATTTCCTTTTCTTCTCATGCAAGCTTGACTCTCACATTTCCCCCAAAAATGGTTGTACTCAGCCCATGATGTCATAAATTGGTGAATCAAATTTTCCGACCTACCACTCTTACATCATTCGATATCTATTTTGATATTTCTAAGGGAATAAGCATTAATATGATAATGGATGAATTAATATAAATGGCTAACCCCTTGGAGCCCTCTTCAACCCTCTCTCTCGTGGAATCATACCCCCCCCAATCGTTATTGTTTGTCTTGTATCACAACCATCGATTATTATTATTATTAATGATTTCAATGTATAATTTACATAGTTCAACCCTCAACCATATTAATTCGTACAGGCTATCCCACCCAAAGAATATCGGCTCACCGACCTAATTAGTTTTTGCACAATTGCATTGTAATTTGCAAGGAGTTAAGCTAGGGATGTTACACAAGATGCATTTAGAGCCGTGATCATGGTCACTTGGCTATGGATTGTAGTCTCCCAAATAGAAAAAAAGGCATGGGTAAAAAAGTAGTCAAATTTCTTGGACTCAAAGGTGCAAATTGATTAGGGTCTAAGCATTGCTTTGTCGAAGAGGGTGGTCAAAAAGAGGTTATGCCATGATCAGTGGATGATGGATGAATGCAAAAGGAAGAGGTGATCAAAAACCTTATTTTGATTCCGTCGAAGGAGACCTCCCCAAAGTTAGATTCAACCAATCATCTCCTAAAGGATTATGAGGTGGAAGGTTTAATTGATTCAGGATCTTCCTCAATTGAGGCAGGTGAGTATATTTGGAATTTGATTCCTCTCTCTCTTCATAATTCTCTTGAAAATAACATTGTATTTGGGTTGTGGTTCAATGTGAATTTGGGGGCTTTAGGAGATTTGGGGAAGGAAGTTGCCATGTCTAGTTTGCATGGTTTAAAAGGATAAATATGCATTGCCTCTTGAGGTTTTAGTCGAGCTTATGAATGGGTGTGTCAAGGGAGTTGCTTCCTCCAATATTTCACTTGGTATTTGCATTGAATTTGAAGGTATTTCTATTTTAAAAGGTGAGGGTAGGGATGGATCTTTTAGGTATGAGGTGAGGTGTAAAAAAGAAGTCCCCTTTGGGTTTGAAGGTAGGACTAAAGGCAACCTGAGTTTAAATGAAGGCCAAGGTTCTAAAAGTGTGAGCAGAGGAAGATAACCATTTATGTCATTTTCTCAAGAAAATGTTGTTAATGAGGTTTTGGTTGGAATAAAACTATCCTTGGATGGGGTTCTTAGAGTGATCAATACCCCACCAAGGGTTGATAGATGATCTATTTATCTTTCAACTATCAAGGATTGGGAAGTCCCTAAAAAACATAGGCCATGGAGAGGGTTGTAGGCATTCACAACCCTCAAGTTATATTATTGCAAGAGATTATGTTGAGGTTGGTTGCGGGGGGGGTTGTAAGTGAGCTTGAGAAGTTATTTTCGGGTTGGGAGTTTATTTTCATTAACTCTAGAGGTTGGTTAGGGGGCTTGGTTACTCATTGGAAGAGGAGAACTATTATTGGTCCTTTTCCTTGGGTTTGGGAACAACTCTTTATTCCTAGGAAGTGGGGAAGGAGGTTACTATCTTGAACATTTATGGGCTATATTCAAACATAGTACTATTCTAGGACAAGTTCTTAGTCTTGCATTGGATCATTCATGGATTCAATATCATTGAAGGGGACTTAAAAATTTTCTCTAGGGAGTATGGCGATATAAGGTCCAACAACTTAAGTTAACACTATTTTTTATTGTTTCTTGAGGAAGCTCGATATTATAGGTCTATATGATATGGAGCATGTTAAACTAAATCCTACTTGGAGGAACAAAAGGGTGGGAGAAGAGTGGATTTAAAAAATAATAGACATATTTTTGGTGTCTGAGTCTCAACTTGATGATTATATAAGAATCCAACAATTGGTTAGTTCAGGAGGGGAATCTGATCACTTTACAAATCTTCTCAAATTAGCTTTTGTGGGGAGAAAACCATCTAGTCCATATAAATTTAACCTGAGGTGGTTGACATAGGAGGATTATGTTAGTTTGAAAATATATATATAGATTCGTTTTGATGGGACATCGAGGGAATCAACTACAATCCAATTTCAGAATAATCTAAAAAAATAAAGTAGTGGTCTATTGCTTGGGCTCATGCTCAAAAGATAAAAGAATCAAAATATTTATCTGAAGAGGATAGAAAATTAGAGGATGTATAATAATGAAAGGGCTAGCTTTCTTTACAAGGAATCAAAAGTTGAAGCAAGTTTGCTAGAGGATAAGAGAAGAAAGTTATTGTTGGAAAAGGAAGTGACCTAGAGACTTAAAAGAAAGGCTCTTTGGCATTCACACGGAGATGAAAAACTAAATTGTTTTCACGACTATGCAAATCATCGGAAAAATAAAAACACATTTTGGAAGGTGGAGAGGAGTGATGGGTTAGTGGCCTCTAGTTTTGAGGTTATATCTTAGTTAGGTGTTGATCATTTGGCAGGTATTTATAAAGTTGAAGGAAAGACAACTCTTGCAAAGGTTGATAATATGACTTCCTTTTTTCCTAGCTTTATAAGTGGGGAAGAAAACAATTGTTTGACAAAGGTGACGTCGAAGGAAGAATTGCCTTATGTTCTTCATAGTTTACAAAAAGACAAAAAACTAGGCCCATATGGGTGGACAATGGAGTTCTTTCTAGGTTTCTTAGATATTTTAGAAGAGGATTTGGTGAGAGTGGCTAAGAAATCAAGATCTTTTGGGAGGATTATGGCTCCTTTCAATGCTACATTCACAACTCTCATTTTGAAAATAGACTACACACCTTCATTTCAAGAATATAAAACTTTTTCTTCATGTAATTGCATTTATAAGATTATTGCAAAGGTCATAGCAAGAAGGGTTAAAAGTTTTCTTTCAAAGTTCAATTCTCGTGAATAGTTTGGATTTCTAAAAGGAAGGAAGATTGATGAGGCTATCTCAGTGAAATGGTGGTAAATGTAGATCTATCAAAGGCATATGATCGAGTTAGTCAACTTTATTTGAAGTTAATGCTAATTCATTTGGGTTTTTATGTCCCTTTTGTGACCTAGGTAGTGAATTTATGTCACTTATGTTTCGCTTTCTATATTAATTAATGGGTCAACTACAACTTTCTTTCATCCAAAGCAAGGGTTAAGACCAGGTTGCTCTCTGTCTCCTCTTCTATTTCTCATAGTTGCATAAGGTCTGAGCAGGGCCCTGTTAGATGCCAGGAGATTTGGTGCATTTAAAGGTATTAATATTGGAAGCTTCTTTTATTTATCCTACTTACTATTTGTTGTTGATATATTAATCTTTTGTGATGAGACTATAAGATATTTAGTAGAGTCAAAGGAGATAATGGGCCTATATTATATAACTACGGGAATGATTATAGATGTTGGGAAATCCATTATTTCCTATACATGGACTTTAGAATAAGATATAATTTTTTTCTCACATTTATTTTCGTACTCAGAGATTGAATTGGAATCATGAACATTATTGCTAAGTTTAAAAACACTAAGGGCTGGTCAAAAGAGATTAATTGCAATATCAGAGTCAAACAAGATTGTCCCTTGTCCCCTACCCTTTTTGGCATATACACTGACAAGTTAGAAGATTCCTTGGTAAAAGCAGGTTGTGTCGGCCCTATTCTCACTGGTATAGTCATCAATCTTCTTCTTTATGCCAATGATATCATTCTTATGTCAAGGAGTCCCAATGATCTTGAAAACCAACTAAGAATCCTCAAGGATTTTTGCTCCAATATGGGTATGATTGTTAATACTGATAAGACTAAGGTCATGATTATTAAATCCAATAAGATCCCTTATGATACCTTCGTATATGACGATAACAACCTGGAGGAAGTGACTTCATACAAATATCTTGGAATTGATATTCACCACAAGCTCAATTGGAATTATAGCATTGAGAAAAGGATTATTGGGGGATGGAAAACTTATTATGGGCTTGAAAACAATTGTAAATCAACTGAACTTTAAAGTTGGGA
>ML791096.1:32696-61770 GCA_009831015.1 Picea engelmannii | reverse complement strand
TTACGAGATCAAGCTGGAGTCGCAAACATGGAAGGGAGGGGAATTTGAGCTAAGGAATATGTTGTTGTTGGCCGGAAGCATTGTTGTCTATCCAATCCAGGTCACCCCAAGCATGAAGTTGTCCTTGCTGGTGGATTCAAGGAGCAAGACTTGCATCATGCTGGCTGGATGCATTTTATGAGCAACCAACTCCTTCTATCTCATTATGGAAGATGACATCAGTGAAAAAATAGAGGCATTTTGTTCCATGGTCCAGTCTTTGAACCCCCATAAAAGAAATAAGCCTCAACCTAGGAGATTTGTAAACATAGTGGAATTTATTCCTTAGCTATAGCTCTCATATTTGGAACCAAGAAGAAAATCCCTCATTTTGGTTGGATGAGCTCTAATAGGAAATTTTATAGGTCTCTGACCCATTCCAAAAGTTGCAAAAAATTGGATGGTTGAGCACTGGTCATGTAAGATTAAAGGATAGTGTTGACGGTTCCAAATGGCATGTCAAGCAGGTAAGGTGGAGTGCTCGATGACAATCCCTAATTAGGATTGCTCGCGTTTGGAGTATCACTTCTAAATAGTATGTGGGCCTGGTTTCCACTAGGTTAATTGAGATAGAGAAGACGATTGAATTGCTCTCACCAATTGTATCTAAATTTTGATTTAATTTTCTAAAACATAAATGAAATCAAGAGTTATAATCTATCTCTATTCTACTCTAACCTATCTTGATCATGAGCAAAACTAATAAAAATGAATACAATTATATATAGCGTTATTGAAAGCATAAATAGTTCATGTCAATCAACAATGCATTAACATAATGAAATTGCAGATTTGATCACAAATAGTTGCAGATAAAACCTATAACATCATTGTTGTATTCATTCAGAAATCATAACAACACAAGCAATTCCAAACACTACACATAGAAATAGTTCATATGAAAAGCATTTAGAAAAACCCACAACAAAAATATCGGTATAATAGTCCCTAATATGTTTGATAACAGTTATGATCCCAAAATACCTTCTACTTCTTATTCATAAAGAGCTAATAATATCATCCATATGTACAATCTGCAAAAGTGCTTCTATCATTCTAGGAGCCTCTTTTATAATATAAGAGAGTCTCTTTACATTATGTAACTATCATCATTCCATATGACAATTACTTCTTTTTGTTTCTCATTCTACTGCTTTGAATTACTTAGATTTCTTATTACAAAATTTTATAATAAAAATGCAAAAATGTCAAGCATTTTCTGAAGTCGAATTATCTGCAAAGTTGTACCATAACTCATATGCTTGGATGTTTTTATTTATCATGTCTGACTTTATTTCCTCGAGTTCCAACTTGCCATCGCATATCATGTCAGCTACTTATGTCTTCAAGTATTTAATAAATTCTTCTTTAACCAACATGCATTTCATGGGCTGGGTCATGTACTGGCTGAGAGTTTCCTTGTCAACTTTTTCCAACACTTCAATCTCCAACTTGGTTTTCTCCCTAATCGCCGACACTTGCTCTTCCTTGGCTTTACTTGGTCCTACCACATCTAGTTCTTCATTAAGTGGCACGTGGAACATTTCAAGGAGTTTTTTGGTGGCAATCCATATCCTCGTGCATGCTTGCTTAGTGTTTCCTATTATTCCTTGCACATATGCTTTGATCTAGAACTCATGTTACAGTTCATGTTTATGTTGTTGCAGCTGCTACTCCAGACCTGCTACTTCATTCTTATATTCTTCTAAACTACAATTGAGCTCATTCATTGTTATGGTATTTGCTACTACAAATGCATGTAGCGCTGCTACTGTTTATGTTGCTTCCTTTTGTGGTTTTTTTTGGTTATTCTCCAATCAATGTTCCTTCTGGATTTCCTTTGTTAAGAAGTATCCCATGTTCATTGTAATTTTGATGGCCTCCTTGTGATTCCCTGTTTTGAATTACTGTAATAGAATCTCCCCACAACAATCACTTCATCATCGAATTGCAACAGAATAGGAGAAATTAGAATATATCACTTCTAGAGGGCCTCCTTGGTTTAGAGGAGAGATCAATACCGATGTTTCCTTGGTTGACATAGGGTAGAAGTTCCACCTCTCCCCTCTTCTCATTTTTTCTTCTTCAACTCTTCAGCTCTGCGAGCTTCCTCTACAATTCTTTCTTGTTCCTCAACAGCCTTGCAGGTTTCTTCTTCAGACAAATTTTTGTTCTTCCATGACTTTGCGGGCAACTTCAACCTATTTGGGCGATTTTCCTTATTGGTTCTTTTGTCTTGCCCTTTCTTCCGATCGAAGAGTTTTCTCAACGCCTTCTCCTCTTTCTCTTTCTGAGCTCTTTTATCCGCATGCATATTTCCCTGAGTGCGAATTATCATTTTTTGCAGTTGTTCTTGGAATCAACCTTTCCTTTCTTCCTACTCTGCTAGAAAAGAGTCGATCTGGTGCATGCCCGTCACGTGAGCCAATACTTCTTAGTAGGATTTCTCCTCGCGAAAGATTTCTTCCTCTTCTCATTTTCCTGTTGAAATGGGGGCACCATTTTCAGAGTTTTGTAATGGTTATACATGACATCCCAGGGGTTGTGTCCTTTCATTGTCCCTATACACAAGGTCAACTCCTTAAGAGCTGTGACTTCCTTCTTTGCATGCGAGATATCTGTCAAAGTGAATTTCCCTAGCTTGATTGGGAAGTTGGGACAACTTCGCTTGTTCCCTGTCTGCAGGGTAACTGTTATATCTGCTTAAACCATTTGGTATGGTACCTCACAGGAAAACGCTTATCATATATATATCTAGGCAATAAATGTGGGGGAACATTACAATCGTAGACACAAATACATGTATAAATCTTCTCCAAGTACCAATTTGCAATTTCCTGTAGGGTTTCTAATACTTTTGATGATATTCTTCTGCAGATTTTGGACAAAAAATAATTGATACAATGGTGCTATAAAGCAATCACAAATTTGATAAAAGTGTTCTTGATATATTCCCATCCATAGCTCAAAACAATATACATGAATTGGGGGTGATTTAGGAGTCCAATTCCAACTCATTTATATGGTAGGGACATATGCACAAACAACATCAATGAGAAAAGCAAACATGTAGAAACCTAGTTGTGTGCATGTGTGTGTCTCCTGAACGTTGAGGCAGATGTTGATTGATAAAATTGACACCCAGTTGAAAAATGCCCCCTTTTTCACCAATGAGTATGCCATGGATGTCCATTCCTACTTAAAATGGATGCAATTCTCTTCCCCATAGAGTTTGCAAATCATTGCGATTAGTAATTGATATGGTGGCTCAAAATATTGGGTATTTTATACCTTGCCGAGCTTAGCGACAAAGGCTACTTCTTTGTCCCACTAGTCTTGAACAATTTCTAGAGGATTCGACTTCTCTTTGGCGAAGGTTTCAAGGAACACCTTGTTTAGGTATGTTAGTTGTTTTGGTAGTTTATAGATTATGTGAAAACTGTTTGGAGCCAAAGGGTCGAGGATGTGTCCTTTCCTATTGATGATGGTTTGTGCCTGTGCATTCACATTTTTTGTAACCCCATCTGGCTAGTTCATTGTAGGGTAAAATTTTCGGGCATGCTACGATGGTATGAATGCCACTTCTCTGTATGTTCTGGTAGACTTTGAGGTTTGGATCATCTTCCAGAAACTCTCCATTGCTGAACATGCTATATATATATATATATGTTCCCATGTGTAGCAACCATGAAGGTCAATATTGTGTCTAGTATATGATACCATCATGGCATCTACGCTACCTGTTCGAGGTGTCATGACTCATTGTGGGGTTCTTCCTCTACAACCTAAAGCTTTCGACATCTACTTGCTCTTTAGACCTGCAGGGTTCACAAATTCGTAAGTCCTTTTAAGTTTAGCAAACACACAACTTCTTAATTCGCATATCTTAGCGGTAATCTGAGAGATATGATGCATTAATACATAGTGTTCATATACCCCAATATGATAACGATGGATCCTGTGAATGGTCACATCGATTCCCTTTACCCAACCTGTTAGCCGTCGAAAACATAAAAGGCATTTAATTCTTTGTATTTTGTTGCAGGCAGGAAAATCACTTGTACGAGTGGCCTTTTTGGGATACATGTTTGTGGGGTAACAACTTCTGCAATTCACGGCTCATGGATGTATGAGTGGTTTCATCCTGATTGTCTAGCGAAGATCTTATGCATTGACAACTCCACAAGCTTTCATGGAATGAGGTGTGCAGGTTAAACAACAGGTCGTTAATACAATGGCAAGTGAGATACCTATAGGGTCCATCTCATAAGTCCTATGGAGTGTAGGACATAGGATGGGGGAAAGGTAGAGAATTGTGGTAGGTGGGTTTGCACAAATCCTTCCAGAGAAATGATTTGTATAGATATGCATCTCGCAGGTTGCAGGAAGATGTAATTTCCGATACACATGTATTCTCTTCAAAAAATACCCGCGAGGATCTTCCCACAAACCTACATTTTGCGGGTTGTGACTGAATAGTGATGAGGTTAGTAAATGACTCGTCGAGAAATCTTCGAAAGGTTTATTCCACAAAAGTGTAGTTCGATGCTCAGGGTAAGGGTAATTATGAAATAAGAGTACGAGTGACCTGCATATGTAACCTTTTTTTGTACTTCATTGGTTGAGGCTTCACATTGGCTTGGAAAATTTAGGTTAGCTCCCCACAAGAGGTTAGATAGAATGGTTCAGAGAACATCAAGTGAGTTTAGTGACAATCAACAGGGAAAATAAAACTTCCGCAACTTATGATAGCTAAACCTTAGAAACAAATTTGTATTTGGTATAATATTGGGTAGAAATTTGGTAGGGGGGGTCTCATTCAATTTTCCTAAGCTAGAAAAATTTAATGGGAATTGTTGTGGATAAAACAGATAGGTATTGTATTTTGTTGTAGGCTGGGGTTATTTTGTTTTTACTTTTTTCAACAAAGAAGAGAGGGATTAAATATCCCATTATGGCCCATATTTTTTGGATCCAAGGGAATGCATTTGTCCCCATGGTCCCTAGATTTCAATCTAGAGGAGGAAATCTCAGCAGCCCTAACACGGGTTATATTGCCTCATCTTCCCCTTAGCTCTTGGGATGACAACACTCTTAGATATATTAGGAATAAATTGGGTAGATACACTGATCAAGCAGAGTCAAAATCAAACTTGTACGCTTGTGTGAGAATATGCATGGAGGTGGATCTGAAGTAGGGACTCACAGAGGCCCTATAAATCAATATTGATGGGTGGAACCACCAAAAAATCTTGGATTATGAACATATTCCTTTAAAGTGTCATATTTTTCATGAATATGGGCACTTTACCGAAAGCTATCCAAAATCTCCAAAAAATCATCCTTCCTTGCAACAAAATACAAAAATCAAATCTAATTTTAAAACAATCACAAGCAAGTATAGAAAATCTCAGCGTAAGGGGTCGTCCCAACTAAGGAAACCCCACGAGAGCCTAAATCTAGATATAGAAGACATGAAAAAGGAACCTGAAAAGGAGGAAATGAATCTCACTTTAGTGCCAACACACCCTAATAATATTATGAATCCATCCCTTGTGGAAACTAATACTAATGCTCATTTTGAAAAGGAAGCAGAGGCTGAAGAGAAAGAAGAACTAGATGGGGAAGATGAGGAGGTAGAAGAAATAGAGAAGGAAGTCCCATAGTTAGTAAAGTGGACCAAATCCTTTGTTGAAACCCTAAAGTTAGCTTCAATCATGTTCACTCCTGTCACAAGGGGAAGGAAATCTAATTGAGAGTGGAGGACTTACGAGGCTGAAACATATATCCTCTTGGGACATCAAGTACTTTTGGAGTTCACTAAGGCAGGGCTTACAATTGGTAAGTGATAATCTGATGGGTATTTTATATGCACTAAAAACCCTCAATTAAATTGTCAACCCGGGGTAAGTAAACTTAGAGTTGTAGCACTATATGTGCCAAGGCATAAAGGCTAGAGGTAGTATAGTCTAACTAAGGAAATGGTCTATCTAAGGGCTAATCTACTTAAGCAAAGACTATCAATGAGCAAACCCTATCAAGGAACTTAAACTATTTACCCTAAGTAACTTTTAAACAATGGATTGATGGATTGTCCTAAGCAAGCAAATGAAATCCCTAAAATGAACAAGTTAACTTAATCAATCTAATGAGCAAAAGCAAGCCATCTATTTAATCTATTCAACTTAATAGCAACAACAAACTAATCTAATCATTCTATTCAAATTAATGAGCAACAACAAGTAAACAAGCAACTACCCTATTAAAACTTATGTAGCAAGTAAACTAATCAAAACTACTCAACAAGTAACTAATCAAACTATTAAGCAAGTGAACTCTATTCTTAAGATAAAACTCATAATTACATCTAATCTACAAAATGAAATCTTAACCTATTGAATTAAAAGCATCATGACAATATTCAAACATTAATCAACAACTACTCTTTAATCTACAATAACAAGAAAACTTCAAATATAATGTTGATGATTATGTTTTCGGTGTTTTATGACATCACAATGGCATTTAACAATTAGTGATAACTCAATAGGGATAAATTCAATATTAACTTCTATAGTGAAATGAAAAGTATGAATCAAGCAGTCTAACGAGAACTTAGTCATTGTAGAAGAAATATCAAGTACCCTGAAAATCCATGTGATCTCTCAACTTATGCATTAACCATCAACAATAGGAAAACGCTATTCTATTTAATTCAAATGCACTCTTATGCTAATGTAAGCAAATTCATACCACTAGAGACTCATAACTAAAAAGTAAACTCAAAATCAAACTTCTATTTAGGATTGCAATTTAATTCTAGAATGGAAATTTCATAAAGTAAACTAACTAATCCTATTATTTGACAATTTAAATTGTAAGTTAAAATGCATATAAAAACATAATGTAAATTCTACTTCTACTTTAACATACTACATGAAATTTAATAAGCAAACTAAATGAGCAAACTAGATCAACAAACAAAGAATTAAAATCAAAGCTAACAATTATCCATCCATCGAAACTTTGCCAAAGAAACTATTAACTCAATACTCTGTTTTAACTTTTAACTATTCTATTTCAACCTGCAGAAATTCTAACTATCATTTAATCACACAATGAGGTTAGTGGCTAAGCTTGCAAGCTATTTCCTATTAATTAAAAAGACATAGCATATTAACACTATCCTTCACAAGTAACCTGCAAAAAGGAGATTGAACAATTAAGCTATGAACAACAAATACACAACATGTAAAATGATAAAAAATGCATATAATAGAAAACAAAAGAAATGGCAATTGCACAACTCAAATACATAAGCTAACTAGCTAAATATTGACCCAGACCACTAGCGGGCCCCCAAGCAGGTCGTGTCTACTCCTCAACAACGAATCACGAGCTCAAGCAACTCGATTTTGGCATTTAAAATTAAAAACATAGTCTTGCACAAGTTTATGGAAATGTCTTGATTTACACAACAAACAATTCTAGCAATCCTTCGCAATTCTTCCCTTCTCTTGTCTGACCACTACTGTGGTATTTATAATAGTTACAATTCGAGAGGTCGACCACCGGAAGGGTCGACCTTCTCTAAAAACAACAAATTCTATTAAATGCGTTCTAACTGCCTGTGGCTTATAGAAACCAAACGAGCCACTCAATGCTCATCATAACAACTCAATCCAAGATGTCAAGAGCTCAGTAGTTGGAGGCCACGAGGGTGGAAAAAACCCAAGTCGCCGATTCGCCCAACACAGGCCGCCGATATAACAACCGCCAAATCGCCCACGGTTTTAGTGCCAGACGGAGTGCCGGATGCCAAATTGAAAACCACGATCTGCTCTCAATCCATTCAGAGTTTCGGAAAACGGCCCGCATTGGACCTAATTGGGCATATTACGCACAAAATCCATGTGCCATATTTTTCAGATTCCACTTCATCCCTCCACAAATTAAGATTTAAGTTCGCTGCCTATAATAATGCTGGATGAAGGTCCAGATGGAGGATCAGATCACAATTCCGACCTGTTGTAAGCAAACCGGAACATTAGATATTTATAAACATTAAAATGAACTGAATTGATCTCAAAATCATTACAAAAACACCAATTATACATACCTGATGCGAATCCATGATAAATTGATATATAAACCTTTGAAACTCCTTCAAAATGGCTAATATGAAGCATAACATATGTAATATCGGTGCAAAAAGGATTCAATCATCGCAATAAAACAATCAAAATACGAACCCAACATTACCCCCACGCCTAAGGATTTGCAGGTCCCATTGCAAACAAAAATGAATTACCCAACATAACTAGACTCGCGAAGGAGGGGGTGGACTAGCTTTAAAAGCTTCTCCCTGTTGTCTTGAAGACTTTTTCTTGTGCCTCTTACGATGTTTCAATTGTGCCCGGAGGCTACGATTGTCATTGGTCATTTGATCAACCAATCATTAGAGAAAATTCACTTTTGAGTGTAATACCGCATTGTCATGGTGGAGATGCCTATCCATAGTCTTTCTCTCTTCCAACTGTTGAAGCAACTGAACATTTTCTTGTTGTAATTTTTCAATAATTGGGGTATGATTAGATGTTTCAAAAGAGGGCTTGGATCCCTTGATGGATGTAGAGGGTCTATCAGCTTTGGAAGCTAATGTAGGCATCTATGAGGTAGGAGTGACATAGTGCTCGTGAGAGGGAATAGGTTCATATTTTACTGTTCTATCGGGCTCCAACTCTTCTGTAGAAACTTCCCTGAGTCTTTTATGAGGGATTTCATGATCGGAGGATACTTGGATGGGATCTGAAGTGTTTGGAGGTTTTACATTAGGTTTTCCACTTGCACTTCAAGTACTTCTTCGAAAAGATTCCCCTTTGAACTGATTGGATCCTCTTCTATTCGTAGGGACTGAAGGAAAATCTTGTTGGAATGCATATTGTAACTTCTTAGGTTGACAATCAGTAGGTGTTGAGGGAAATGGAGAATTACCAGTAGACTTTTTAGTTTTCTTGCCCGATGAGGCTGCAGGGGAATCAACAAGTTTCTTGATATTTTGTTTAGACAGAGAGATAGGTTGAGTTGGAGGGTTTGGAATCTTTGGAGAATGGGGTTTGGATGGAGTAACAGTCCCTAAATCAAGCGATTTCTTGCTGGTCTTGATTGTGAGATGGGGGTTTGAAAATTGATAGATGAATCCATCCCATGTCTTCCCCTATTTTGTCAACTCGGTTATGCCAAGCAATTTGATGAGGCCGTGGTGGAATAGGCTGTTATGAGGATTGGCCACATTCTTTCGTACTTGGGAAGACATTTTGTCAAGACTTTTCAAGAAGTAGAAAGGAAAATTCAGGGGCTTATTAAATTGGAAATGAGCTAATAGACAAAAATGGCAAGCTTTGAAAACAGAGTATCTACCTTCACTATGTCAACAAGACATTGAAGGCACCATTGCAACAAAATTTGAAAAGGACAAAGAGTATTGTCTTGGTAGAGTCAATGAACACCTGTAGATGCTCCTGAAAAAGGAAAACATAGAAATAAAGCTTTAGAGACACATGGCCATGCACTACTACATCAGAAAATGGATCAGGAAAAGTCACTCAAAAGTGTTCTACAAGACCATGCAATGCTTTTGACTCTGTTTTTGGTCATCATTTTCAAAAGAGGTTTTTGACCAAATAAAGATGAATTTTGGAAAACCAAAGGAGGTTTTTTCTAATGACATACCAAATCAAAATAAAATCCCTCATTTTTTACACAGGTATCATATATTGGGAGATATTCAACTTTCTTGGAGACCTATTTAAGAAAATCAAATTCTCCAATTTAATTTCCTGTTTTAGTCATTCTTTTGTGGTACATATTCCAAGAACATGGGAATGAATTTTACAAAACTGAGAGAGGTTTGTATTAAAAACAACCCTATATACAAAAACCTCTCCCTGTTTTGTAAAATGTATTATGGTTAAAGATTTATTTCTCCATCTTTGACCCCTATTTTTTTTTCGCTGTACTTCTGTCACAGTCGCTGCGCTTTTGGACAATTTGTTTTCAAATCAATTTTGAAGGTGTTAGATGTACGTTTTTGCTTGGATTGGTGACTCCAAGGTGTAGAGGACATCTTCATATTTCCATTCATAGCTTTTCATTAAAAAAGACTCATTGAGGAAGGCCTGCAAATCATCCTCCAAAGTTGTTGCTCTTCTGCTACAATTTGCTGCCATTTCCATGCTTTTTTATGATTGTTTCATAAGATTATAAGCATAATTCCTATGATTTGGAAACCATGACCTAGATCCCTAGACCTAGAATCTCATCCAGAAAACTCCAAATCAAAACCACACTGAGATAAATACCTAGCCTAATACATAGCCACTTAACGTTGTTCCTCTGTTCATAGGTGTGTAACACATATTTGTAGTGAGTTTAACGATGTGTTATCGATCTGTAATTGTCACAAAAGAACTAGTTAAGAAGTCTTCCATTATATAAACATAAAAATAGATAAATAAAATGCACAACAGGCTTATAACACATAGTGATGTTAGTGGTATCTAATTTAGCATTTCAATAAAAAATAACTGCTGATATAATAACCCATTTCATGAAAGCAATATACATAAATTTTACAAAGATTCTACTTCTTCTTCTCATGTATTATAGATAGGCAGTATTTATCATTTTTCAGCTCATGAAACCCCTCCCCCACTCCTAAGTATTGTGACACCTCACAATAAAAAATATAGGGAACCAATCAATTCTCCCAATAGCCTAAGATTTATAGCTTTCCAAGTGTAGAGATAAATTTCACACATTAGTCTGACGAGACGGTTAGAATATGACCCCAACTATAGGATAGAACATCCTACATATAGTTAAGAAGAGGTAGGCGAGAGAGTCTTAAGATAGTCTTAAAGTTAGTTCCCAATGGTAGAGTTATGGAGTTCATTGACCTTAGCTTAACCATACATACTTCTTTTCATCTTTGTCTACAAGTAATGTCGTACATTAGGACAAGTTTAAGATTTAGGAATTTTATTTATTATTTTTTTGTCAGATTATCATCCTCGCTAGGTAGAATGCCCCGCTGCCAGCAAGCCTGTTCAGTACTCCGACGAGTTTACGTAGTCATACCACAAGCCGACACCCGCTGCTAGCATACCTATTCAGTATCCCGACGGGTTAGCCTCTTACACCCTCAAAGACTGGTCCACCATCTTTTAAGATTTTAATATAAAGATTGCTTTTTGGAAAGAATATGGGGAGACAACTCTGAAAATTTTATTTAAGACTGGGATGGTATTTATGTTAGAGGATGACTCTCCTTTATGTATTCCTTAGAGATTGTCCTGATGTAAGGAGTACTTAAGCGGACGTAGCCTATCTAAAGATATGGTATACTTAAGGAATTTTAGTGTGTAGTGGATGGTGCCATTGGGAAAGAACAAAAAAGTGTCTTTAGGCTCAACTCGCTTTCTTCCTTTTAAAGTTATTGTGATGTTTCCATGGTTAATCGCTAATCAGAATTCCTTGTTACTCTTTAATAAAGATACTTTACTCACTTACTCAGGGTTCTTGGGGAAACTGTACGAGTAACCTCTAAGTTTGATGGTTAAGGTATCACTTCCTCATATCCTCTAGTGGTGGAGGTTAAGAGAAACTTCCATTAAAGATTCCTTGAGAAAAAGAAGATGTAAATCTTTGGAAAAATATGGATAATTTACAACAAGTCATTATTTGATTGATGCTTAACAGACAACAAGATTCAAATATAACAATATTTTTAAAGGAAAATACTTCCCTTTTTGTCTCCTTGAAATTGTCTATTCTTTGTGATATAAATACCTGCGGAAATCTCTAGAATTGTTTGTCAAAAACCACACTCTAAAATATCAAAAACTAATGAGATCAATTCACTGGAACATGTATCTCATAGTTCTTTTATTAAAAAGAAAATGTAAAATGAGGCTGCATTAGACTTTAAGCTAAACTAACAACATGCAACTTTTATTTATTATCCTACCCTACCTAAAAAGAAAGGAAAATATTTATTCAAGTGTAAGAAATTTCCAATGTAACCATGTGCGAAGCAAGATAAGAAACATACCCATATTCGCATATGAAAAATTTACTGCAGTTATTACCTGGATATGAAAAACCAACCAACCTACTTGTTTTGGTATCAGAAGGTGTTGAAGAAGAGAATAATATTGTGGCCTGATGACCTCTTGAAGCCAAATTTCAATGTAATCTTGATGTTCATCAACAATAATTTCTATGCTCTCCTTCATCATGCTATGTAGATCCTCTTCTTCTGGATGAATGATTTCTGAAGTTCATAAAGGATCTGCTGAGATGGATGTTGAGAACTCCTCAATCTCAGGTCTTAATGATTGCTCTCCACTGGATGTAGTCCACAATTTTTCAGTTTCCTTCGCATTTTGGCAAGGAAAATCATTTTGTAGCTCATAGGACCTTGATTCTTCTAATATTTCCGGAGAGGTAGATAAGTTCTTGACTATTGTCAAGATGTGTTTTTCCTGAAAATAAGAGATCCCAGATGTTGCTAGGATTTGAGAGAGTTATTCCAAACTAATGGTCACCTTCAAATTCATTCTCCTGGTGGTGGTAATAAAACAAAGGTTGTGTTGTTTGGTTCTACGGAGGGCTCGAGTGGTCTTGCCTCCTGTCCCACTATTACTGATGCTTCAACTTTTTGTTCTATATTGCTCCATGTTTTAGTCTCTTCAGAGACCGCTTTAACTCTTTGGGTTGAGATAGCTCCTGTTTTTCGGTATTGGTCTGCAAAGTTTATGAGTGGAATGTTCCTTCCCCCAAAAAGGTCAGAAGGAACCTTGGTTGAAAGGTCTGATTTGCTTTTAATGTATCCGCCTTTTGGGTCCCTAGGTCTGTTCATGAAAGCAAACAACAAAAAAGAAAAACTACCATTGGGTTTGGGGGAACCTGCTATAACAGATGCACAGGTTCTTACCTCTCATCTTAAAGTCCCCCCACCACCAAACTAATGCTAAGGTTTAGAAATGATCCATTTCCTACCTTTAGACAATTCCCTGGCAACGATGCCAAAATTGATGGGTATTCTATATGAACTAAAAACTCTCAATTAAATTGTCAACCCGGGGTAAGTAAACTTAGAGTTGTAGCACTATATGTGCCAAGGCAGAAAGGCTAGAGGTAGTATAGTCTAACTAAGGAAATGGTCTAGCTAAGGGCTAATCTACTTAAGCAAAGACCATCAATAAGAAAACCCTATCAAGGAACTTAAACTATTTACCCTAAGTAACTTTTAAACAATGGATCGATGGATTGTCCTAAGCAAGCAAATGAAATCCCTAAAATGAACAAGTTAACTTAATCAATCTAATGAGCAAAAACAAGCCATCTATTGAATTAAAAGCATCATGACAATATTCAAACATTAATGTATATAAAAACATAATGTAAATTCTACTTCTACTTTAACACACTACATGAAATTTAATAAGCAAACTAAATGAGCAAACTAGATCAACAAACGAAGAATTAAAATCAAAGCTAACAATTATCCATCCATCGAAACTTTGCCAAAGAAACTATTAACTCAATGCTCTGTTTTAACTTTTAACTATTCTATTTCAACTTGCAGAAATTCTAACTATCATTTAATCACACAACGAGGTTAGTGGCTAAGCTTGCAAGCTATTTCCTATTAATTAAAAAGACATAGCATATTAACACTATCCTTCACAAGCAACATGCAAAAAGGAGATTGAACAATTAAGCTATGAACAACAAATACACAACATGTAAAATGATAAAAAATGCATATAACAGAAAACAAAAGAAATGGAAATTGCACAACTCAAATACACAAGCTAACTAGCTAAATATCCAGCCAGACCACTGGTGCCCCCCCCCAGCAGGTCGTGGCTACTCCTCAACAACAAATCACGAGCTCAAGCAACACGATTTTGGCATTTAAAATTAAAAACACAGTCTTGCACAAGTTTATGGAAATGTCTCGAATTACACAACAAACAATTCTAGCAATTCTTCACAATTCTTCCCTTCTCTTGTCTGACCACTACTGTGGTATTTATAACAATTACAATTCGAGAGGTTGACCACTGGAAGGGTCGACCTCCTCTAAAAACAACAAATTCTATCAAATGCGTTCTAACTGACTATGGCTTATAGAAACCAAACACACCACTCAATGCTCAACATAACAACTCAATCCAAGATGTCAAGAGCTGAGTAGCTGGAGGCCACGAGGGTGAACATAACCCATGTTTTTGATTCGCCCAACACAGGCCACTGATATAACAACCGCCAACTCGCCCACAGTTTTAGTGTCGGATGGAGTGTCAGACGCATTGTCGGATGCCGAATTGAAAACCACTAATTTCTCTCAATCCATTCAGAATTTCCGAAAAATGGTCTACACGGGACCTAATTGGGCATATTACGCACAAAACCCATGTGCCATATTTTTCATATTCCACTTCACCCCCCCACAAATTAAGATTTAAGTTCGCTGCCTGTAATAGTGCCAGATGAAGGTTTGGATGGAGGATCGAATCACAATTCCGACCTGTTGCAAGCAAACCAGAACGTTAGATATTTATAAACATTAAAATGAATTGAATTGATCTCAAAATCATTACAAAAACACCAATTATACATACCTGAAGTGAATCCATGATAAATTGATATATAAACCTTTGAAACTCCTTCAAAATGGCTAATATGAAGCATAACATATGTAATATCGGTGCAAAAAGGATTCAATCACTGCAATAAAACAATCAAAATACGAACCCAACATAATCTATGTTCTATTTTTGTATTCTTCTTTGTAAGCAATATGTAAGAATCTATCCTTGTAATCAGGAATTTGGGAAGAAGTGATCCTTCAGAAAAAACTCTCCTCTACTCCTAGATCTTTGAAGGGAGTAGGAAAGATATGCAAAAATCAACAGAATTGAATTTTGTCTAAAACAACATGTCAAATTTCTCTGTAATTGATTTCGTTTTTTTCCAGATTTAATACAAATATTCCTCAATCCTTGTTAAAAAATATGGATCGAAGCTTACCCTAAGGTCCTTTAAATTTTCAGTCAAGGGGTAATAACTTGAATGGTCAGGAGGTAAGTTTCACACTCTCCCCAAGGAACCAAGTTCAAATCCCCATTGACACATTGACTTATTGTTTCTTGGTTGAAATGGTAAGCACTCCCATTTGGGATGTCTCAACCTTAGGCTGAGGTAGAGGTTTCCTATTGGGTGTGGCTTGTAGGTTCTTTCACATAGCCTAGGGTTTATAGTGGTTTCTAGACATATTTGAACGTTCGTCTACCCTATGTAATCCTGGAGAGTTATCGATTCCCTTAGATCTAAGAAGAATGGATCATGAACTATGATCCAAAACTGTTGATGAACTATACTATGTATTGTTGTTTATTTCAAGTGACACTATGCGTGTTGTTCCTGAGTTTATACCAAGGCTTAAAGCATAATGTCAGGCATCAGGAAAAGAGGAAAAGGTTTCAATTTTTGCCTTTCACCACCTAAATAACAATATAAAGTTCTTTAAAATGAATTAATATTATAACATCTTAGAGGTTGTTTCTCGCAACTGAGTTAAATTTGAAATATTGAATGAATTAAAGAAAAACATAAAGCTGCTAATCAAAGCAAGGCATCAATTGTTGAAGAATCTTACTTTGTAACAGAAGAAGAAAGTGAATGATGTAACCTTCAATGAAGTATAAAATATAGTATCTAATTAACATGCAGGTCTTGTATTAACTAACAGTGAATACAGAGGAAAATCTGTTTGTTATTAGATTACTAAGTGAAATATAACCACAGTAGATGTTGTACTAAATTGTGATTTGCATTCATCAAAGAAAAGTATATGAAAGTATGTTGGAATATGGAAAGACAAAAGAACACATAACTCAGAATATATGAGATGTAGAATCTCTGGCCTACATTTGTATTAATTCTCAATAAAGAGAGTCTTGTCCTTTACAATTGGCAAAAAGCAACCCTTGTCCCTTTCTCAAAATGTATATTTATACAAGATTTAAGCATTTACATTTCTATCATTCTAAGATTTTGGGTTACAAATGAGAAGGTGAAACGCTTCACTTCATTATCCTTTGTCGTCTCTCATGCTGGCAATACGTTTTCATTTCTTTGTCTCCTAGCTCCAAAATTCGGCAATACATGCAACTTTATTACTGGCCTCCAGAAGTGCTCCCTTTCCCTTGTTTAATACATTCGATACACCTTTCTACCAACTGGGCTATCAACTTGGAAGGCTCTGTTTGATCATTTGCTTCGAATATGTAACACTTCTTTTCCAGTTGTGGCAATCTTTCTCCTATCTGTCTATCTTCTATGATGATAGACAATAGTTGTAGATTTGGCTTTATTAACCATTTATCTACCTGAGCAATATCAACTTGTCTTATCTGAGATAATTCAACTTGGTATCTTTCCACATTTTCCTTAATATCAAGCATATGTTTGACTATGTTGATTTTACCCAACGTTCCAGAGCTACTTTCCTTATGAAGATCTAACAAGTTTTTATTTAGTAGACAAAATGTTTCTTCACAAGAATTTCTCACCTCTTTAGCCATTTTTCTGTTTTCTGCTATATTGTGCTCCCATGCCTTTAGCAGGATGTTACCTATGGTTTGCTCTCGAATGGATAATCTGGAAGCGATGACCATTTCCTCTTTCGCCGTCAATATAATAGCCTCCTGGAAAGTACCCCGAGTCGCCTTAACTTCTCTCTCTCTTAAGGTGATTTTATTTAAGGCTTGATCTATCAACTGAAAATGATTCTGGATGATTTCTACTTTAGTAAGTAGACTCTGTTGAGATTCTTCTATCTTATTTCATATTTAAGTGGCTTGGGTTTGGAATACCGTTATATATATGACCTGGCTTTCAGTAGAATTTAATTTAGATTGCAGTTGTTTTATTAACTCCGCTTGTTGATCTACCTGTGCTTGGCTCGTTTGAGCCGACCGATGCATTTGCTCGAGATTGGATTTGAGCTGTTCAATTTGCTGTTGGTCGGCTGCTCTGGTTTGTTCCATATCTTTGTATGCCTCATTCCTGGCATTCGTCTCTACAACTGCTATCCGAGTCTGTAATTTTCTAATTAACATGTCTTGTTGTTTCAACTGTTCCTTCAAGGTTCCAACTGAATATTGGTTGGCTGTCGCATAATCCCCCAATGTTCCTGCTATCTCATCGGTGAATTCCACCTCTTCTAAGGCTTCTCCATCAGTTAATACTCTGTATTTTTTAGCTGTTGCACCCGCCTTTTGGTGTGTTTCTCGCTTCACCACGACTTTCCTTTTCTTGCTAAAAAAGAAATCGCTAGGAGGTAATTCTTCTACAGAGATATGTGTTAAATCTTCTTTGAATATTGTTGTTGCATCAGGGTCCCCCTGGTAGATTGTAAGGGTGTGACAGATGGGATGGGATTGCCAATTTCTAAGAATGATTGATTCATAGTAGCATCTGTGTCTGGTTCATTTGATGTGAGAAACGACGTGTCTCCTACCCTTTTCGAGGGTATCTTTGCTTGATCCTTGATCGGATTACCCGATGTATCCATCTCTGGGGTTCTTTCTTCTTGGTTTGGGATCTCAGTTTGCTTCTTCAAGGTCCCAGTTTCCTATGTGTTTCCCTAAGTCTCTTGTCTTCTCGAGCTTGTAGCTGTTGAAATTTTGGTTTCTGCTTGCTATATATCTGGGGATGTTGAGACTTTCCCTTGTAAAACTTTGGGGAGGCCACTTTTACGGTGCTCCCAAAATTTGTAAAATTTGATCATCCCTTTAGGCGACAGAGCTCGAACCCGACTTAAAACTTCTAACTAGGACCTCGCTCCTCGGAAAATCTCATCATGAGGAGAGTCTTCGTGCTCGTATATTTTTAGACCACAACTTGCCATGTGGTTACCTACGACCTTATTAGGGTCGTTCTTCTTGAATTCAATGTCTACTAGTTTTGATTTCCTCTAAGGCCATGGCCTCCACTTTGGCATGGTCGAAATCTGATAAAGAATATGTACCAATGTGTATGGGAAAAGATGGCCATACCTTTTTCTGAACTCCTTTGAGTTCTTTGTTGATCCCACCGAGCACAGTTTTCCTGGTGATTTCGCGACATACTAGCTTGTCTGGTAAGAATAGCGGTAGGGAATATGGGGGAACGAAACAACCAAAAAATCTAATATAAGAGAATTGTTCTTCAATATACCAATTTGCCACGTTGCCTAGATTAACCACAATTTTATCTGAAATTCTGGGGTGTAGGTGGCCGAAGATAGCGACATGCATTGGTACCATTACCCAATTGAAAATCTCATAGATGAAGTCTTTGGCTTTATCTTCCCAGAGTTTTGAGTGGTACACGTGAATAGGCTCTGCGTTATTTGGAGTCCATCTCCAACTCATTAGTGGAAAATGTGTCATGAAGCAAATGACGTCCATAATGTAAGAAGACATGAAGAATGAAGCTGCTTTCCCACTCGCCTTTTGTGTCCAATATTCTGTAGTTTGGCTGGCCAGACTGTCTGACAACAATTTAGCCCAGTCGAAAGAGTACCCCTCTACTATTGTGTGGATAAGCGGTACCCATGGGAGCAAAAAATGCGCAGTATTCTCTCTCCCATAAAGTTTGCACACCATCATCGCCATATACATAAATTGTGGTTGTAACGAAGGGATTGCGTATATACCATGAGTGTCCACTTTGAACTTTTCAGGGCATGAGTACCAATCCTTGATCAGGTCAGATAATATTTTTACAAATTGCTCACATTCATTCTCTTTGAAACCCTCTAAAAATTTGGCATTGTAAATGTAGTTTGGTGTGGGAGAGAGCTTGTACATCGCCTGTAGATGCTCCGACTGATGACCCAACGACTACGTTCTTGGAATTGAATATTGTTCTAGTTGGGATATCTACGTGATCTAATGCCCATCCAACCATATCACAATAGGGTAAGAGCCGCGACCTTGTTGCTACCTTGTGCATCTCCGACTGAGCAACCACTTTGTATTTGATATACAAGTCTTCCTTCTCGTTGTCGCTCGAGTCGTCTGGGAAGTTTATCAGCTTGTATTACAAGGTGTTGAAAACATGCGTCCATGTTTTGACTATGTCGATGTTTCTAGGCGAGGTATCAGAAAGAATATCTGAACTCTGACCTGGACTTTCACTTGTTATTTTGGGCGCTTTCCATGGAGCCATGATACAGACTCTCGAAATTATATTTCCTATCACTAAGGATGAAAATACAAACAACGGTTATTTCGCTAAACTGGCTCTGTGAAAACTAGAATGAAGTTCAATTAAATGACTGAAATATTTTCACATTAAGCACTCTAGTCTGCGCTGGTCCTTGCTGACACAGTGTTTAATTCTTTTAATAGAAAGATCTGGAGATAAAGCAAGATCTTATTTCCAATCATTTCTCTACTTTGCTTATAAATGCCATAAATGCTTGATATTTCATGACTTGGGAGAATCGAAGAGTATTTAATTTTCGCCCGTGAGTTTTACAAGGTAAAAGGTTGTTTAAGATATTAATTAATCCAGCTTAATCCTTTAATTAATCATGATTAGTTCTTAATCTTTTTAGGAATTCATAGTCTCGAGAGATTTTACTCTTAGTCTCGGGCTATGAACCCCAAATTTGCTTAATTGCGAGTTGGTTAATTAACTTTAATCATGCTTAAGTTTTTAATTAATCGCGATTAGTCTGGAAATTTCGCGACCTCCAGTATCGGGGTTACAAGTTGTTGTTCAAGGCAAAACCGCCGAATCACGAAGTCACGATAACAATTAATTATCATTAGTCTTGTAATTAACTGGGTTTATCTTAAGTCGCTTTCGCCACTTCGCACATCCGGACATTCGAAGGTCGTTCGAGGCGTGACTCCCGAATCGCGAAAGTGTGATGTATTAAATTAGTGATAATCACTGCTTAATGCTTCGATGATCATGATTAAACTTAACCCAACTTTGCTATTTCGCATGTCAAGACATTGAGAGCATTGACATGTTGGACCGTTATATCTGCGAAATCCTGAAATCCAATATTTGAGGTTTATCATTAGCATTTCGTTGTTTAAAAAATAGGCGGCTTCAAAAGCTTTGATATGTGGAGTATTTGAAAAAATATATGTGTTCCAACATAGGCTCCAACTAGGGATCTCGTCTCCTTGCGGGAGGAGAAGAACAGTAGACCAAGTGCCTTTATTGGGTAAATGGAGTCATTACTTTACTTTTGCGAAACATCTCCGAAAGCAGGGTACATAGAAAAATTAAAGTTTCATCCTTTATCTCTGAAAGCTTTCAAAACTTAATCATTCACTAATATCAAGTTTAGGCCTATCGATGACTTCCTCTTCCTAAAACTGATTTCAGATCTGCTTAAGATAATCAAAACAACCTTAAAAATTTCAACAGGTTCTATTGATATTGCTTGCATCAAGGTGAAGAAAATTTGGTGTTTTTTGATCAGGGAGTGCTGCATGAACTTGGGATGTAGATCTAGTTTAAAAGAAAACTAATTACCAGAGTATAGTATAATTCATGTATAGCATCCTTACATATATCTTAGACATTGCTTCACTGCCAACGAGCCTGTTTAGTACCCCGATGAAGTTATCTGATTCCCTTTATTGAATTTCCTTTCACCACTTCAATTTGTAACTTTGCATTTAAATGTTGAGATGAGGACAATCATTTAATGAATTTCCTTTCATCATCTCTTTTTTGGACTAGATGGGGGAATAATTTATGAATTTCCTTTCAACATCTGTCTTATATTTTATTTTTAAAACATGAAGTGGGGGCAATCAATGTGTATAAAGTATACTCGGGGTGATATCTGTTTATAATTTAGCAACAGAGGTCTGTTAACTCACTTTGATTACTCTGGACTAGTCTTCTTTTGACCTTCAAAACATCTTAGTCTGCAGGAAAAATCTTATGGGGATGGTCTAGGGGGCCTCTATTGAGCAAGACTAACCACTTTAAACTTGTTAAAAAATTTAAGAAAGTTAGGATTAGCTTATACATACTTTTGTTCAGTAGAAGTCCGAGGAACTGTGAAGACTTGCCCTTTTCCAACGATTCGTTTGTCAGCTTTCAGAGTTAAAGTGTGACCCCCTTTTTCTTTGTGGAGGCCATGGGATGGCATATAGAATGGAGGGAGACTACACCAAAATTTGAACACGGTGACAAAGGGAGGTTTTGGATTTCGTAAATGTAGTTGTTTATAATGCAAACCTGATTCTTGGAATTTCTTTGAGGTCACTCTATTACTTCTTCTTTTGTTTATTTTAATTATTTTTATCTTATTTAGAGGAACTTTTTAGAATCCACAGTAAAAATTCGATCTTTTGATAATACATCCGGTGAGTATCTTTATACATATGAGACCGTTGTTGCATCAGGTGATATTCATTGGAAATCTAAACAATTTGGAGATTCATACCTGTGATTTACCACTTCGTTCTTATCTAAGTAAACTACTTATTCATCACCTGTTTAGGGACAATCAATTTTTTGATATATGATCATTGGTTTTTCTTCTTTTTGATGTTTGAGTTGTAGACAAAAATCCTGCATGAAAACAACATGAAAAATGTGAGGGTTTTAAGAGTCATAGAGTTCAATGTGTTAATTATTTTATATTTATTTTTCTATGAAACCACTAACCTGTTTTATTTGTGGTGGAAGTAAAACTTACCGAAAAACTGCAAAAAGTAGAAAACACAAACCGATATATACAGTGGGATTTTGAAAATCGTTTATTGCATAAAGTGCTTCAGATAACGCCGTTGATAGGGGCGTTGAGGAGTTTACCATCCAGATTTTCTAGCATAAATGAGTTCTTCCCTTCAGAAGCTGCAACTTTGAATGGTCCATACCATATATGATAGAATTTGCCATGTTTTGCTGAGTCTTCTTTCCTAGCATCCCATTTCAAAACCAAATCGCTAGGGAGGAATTCCCTATTTTTAGCCTTATGATCGAACATGGCCTTCATGTTGTCTTGATATTTCTGAAGTTTTTCATCTACTTCAACCCTATTTTGCTGAACTTCGATCAATTGATTTATTCTCCTTGTGACATGGTTTGGTTCTTCTTTTTCATCTTGCCAAAGTTTCATCATAGGTAGAGCCAAATTTATGGGTAATACCACGTCAGTCCCATATATCATTTGAAATGGAGAAGTACCAATCGATTTCTTGGTGCCTATCCGATTTTCCCATAAAGCGTATTTCAAATGCACATGCCAGGATTTTTTGTTTTCATTCAACACCTTCTTAATTATGGTGATTAAGCTTTTGTTTGATGATTTAGCTAGCCCATTGCCTTGGGGGTAGTATGCCATAGAATGACCCAGTATAATATTGTATTTTTGGAAAAAGCTAACCATTTCCATAGATTTGAATGCCTGGGCATTATCTGTAACTATCTTTCAGGGACAACAAAATCTAGATAATATGTTTTCTTCCAAGAAATCTATCACCACTGAATTTGTCGCTTTTCTGGTTGGAATAGATTCTACCCATTTGGTGAAATAATCTGTAGCAGTCAGGATCCATTTGTGTTGCGTGCTGGAATGTGGATTAATTTCACCTATAAAATCCAAACCCCATTTTTGAAACGAGGCTTCCGTTTTAACTGGGACCAAAGGTAGTGCTGGGAGTTTCTGCTTGCCTACAAATAATTGGCAGGAGTTACAGGCTCTGACTTTGGCATTCACATCTGCAAATAATTTAGGCCAATAATATCTTTCTCTCAGGATTTTATAAGCTATTGCTCTCCACACATGATGTCCTCCACACACTCCTTCGTGAAATTCATTTATGACCCTTTCTGTTTCTGATTCTACTAAACAAACCAGTAGAAAACCTAGAGGGTATTTATTTCATCATACCAACCAATAATAAAAGTTAATGAGGGTATTTTATGGCGATCCACCATACCCATTTATTTCATCATACCAACCAATAATAAAAGTTAATGAGGGTATTTAATGCTACTACTAGATATTTATGTGTATTCAATATAATTTCCATAATCATTAAATCATTAATTGAGTCTTTAATAACCTATTTTAGAATTTAATACATCAAGTAATTGTACTAGTGTATGCTCACAAGGTATGTGCGCACAACTATCATACACATATCTCGCACTTGTACTAATAATAAACAATCACTACGTCTAATGCATAGTTCTTGTATGTTCATAACTAAGCGTGCAAGACAATAAATCAAGTAAAATCATCACCCATTAATATTTACTAACAAAATCACAATAATTCAACACTAATTGTCATTGATCATCACAACAAGATTATCAGAAATGAATTTGACAAGTGTAGTTAAGGAGGATAAGAAATCACCAAATACCTATTAGGATCCCAACTACACTCACAATCAAATTTGAACACCTAGTCACCACTACTTCCATCATTCACCTTCGATCTCTTCCTTTGCTACAATATGCTATAACATTGGATATAGTGACCTAATTCTTGATAAACCCTAGGATGAAAGTGTATACTATATAAACCTAGCTTCCCTAGCAGGCAATCAACAGTCACCATCACATATCTTGGAAAGCGTGGCTAATAAAACCCTCCCATGACTCTAGCTTTCAGATAATACACAGTGCACACCACCTCCACCCCTCTTAATAGAACTAGGGTCAACATCCTACATCAAGCCATACTGTGCAACTATCTTTCTTGTAGTTATGTTATCGAACAACCATTCTAGGTGAGTTGTGAGTCTTGTCAAACCACACTTACCCATATATCATTACAATGTTTGGGAACCATAAATTAACTCATAAGTAAAACTATTAAAATATAAGTATCCTTTTGATGTCTACGTCATCTAGGTTACCTGAGCACTATAGTCATCTGGCTATCACATAGCATGTCAACCTATAGGTTAGCTCACCAACAACCCATATTTATGCACATATATATACATCTAACCATTTCATGTAATAATTTATATTATGTATGGACGTTTAAGTAAATGTATGTTCTTTTGCACCATTTATTGCACTTGTTATATATTCATAGTATAAATTGCAATGGTATACACATACCGAAATTACATAATTTAATTACATGTTCAAAGGAAAACACATAACTATTATCATTGAGAACATAAAAAGGTAAAAGTCATATACCATCCACAGATAGGCAGGTCTAAATGTCCACATAAAAATGATGTTTATCAAGATAATTGAGTCTAACATATATTAAGCAAAAAAAATACTAAAATAATCCATAATATAGTTTTAGTTCCTAAAATTCAAAATGTGGGATGTTGTATACATCCACCCTATGGGAAACTTTTTCTTGAAGTTACAATAAAAAAAGTGTAGGGTAATCATAATGCATGGGCTTTATATCCTCCTAGGTAGCAGATACTGGGTTGTATTTGTCCCACTGGACCTTAATTTGGTCCACTTGATGGTACTCAAGCCATTGAACCCTTGGTCAAATATATGTGATGGTTTGACCATGTAGGTTCGTTCATTCAAAACCCATAATTCTCTCCACGGAAGTTTATGAGATTCATCGATTGCATAATTTCACAATGCTAATATAGGAAAATCATCATGAGTTTTATGCAAGAGGAATGACAGTGCAAGAAGATAGGAACTTGGTCCAATTCTTTTCAAAATTGTAAACGACACTATAAATTGAGGTGACAACTTTGTTCCCCTCCAAGACCAAATGGTACTCTTGTCCTGATATGAATCAAAACATTATCTACGACTTCATAAATTTTATCATTACCTTGGGCATCAACATAGTTCTTTTGTCTATGATGTGCTTCCTTTAACCACTATCTAATCTTAATTACATATTCTTCCATTTCATCTATCAATTCTGGTCCCACTATCACTCAATCTTCCAACCTATCCCAACTCAATTTTGTCTTGCATGGCCTTCCATGTAGGCACTCATAAGGAGGCATCCCAATAGAAATATGGTAATAGTTATTGTAAGTAAATTCCACCAAACTAAAGACTTCTCCCTATGGGTCCACTGATCCATGACATACATCCTAAGAAAGCCTTCCATCAACTAATTAATTCTCTTTGTTTTCCCATCCATTTCACATGATAAGTGATCCTTAAGTTCAACTATGTAAATACTTCTCCCAATGGGTCCACTGATCCATGACATAGATCCTAAGCATGCCTTCTATTGGAGCCGCCCTTGTTTTTCTAGTCCGTCACAAATTTCATTCTTAATGCTTGAAATCTAAAGATGGTTTTCATATTTTCCCTCTGAGATATCAATATCTCTGAAGCTTTATCACGCGAGAAACAATGATTATTATACTCTCGAAATGAGTCTTACCTTTCGTAAAAATGTTTCCTCTTTTGTTCTACTTCGGGATCTTGTAGGTCGGATACTATAAGTCATGTAGTTCACACGTCCTGAGCCATGAAACAACGAAATCATTTTAATTTTTCACTCAAGACAGTAACGAGGGTAAAGTTTTCCCTAATCCATGATTAACCGTCGTCGGGGTTTCGCGCCTCGGCGTTCGACAAACCCAAAAATTTATTGTCATATCCCCGATAGCCGAGAACACGAGGTCCTTATTTGACTAACCCATGTCAAGGTTAAAGGCAAAATCTAACCGTGGTAAAAGATTCTCTCGGCGTTTCGCCACTCGACGTTGTCCTTTTCGAAAGTTACACCATTTAAACCCCGACTCGCGAAATCACGATGCGGTTATAACGTGATTAATTAATCACTTAATCCAAGATTATCTTCCCTTTAATTAAGTCATGTTATCGCGATCTCGCGGTTTCGCAGCTCGGCATGTAAATCTCCCAGAAACTTATCTTCGAAGCTCCGAGTCGCAATATGGCGAATATAATAATTATAAAATTAATCAAGCCCCAAATCACAATTACCTTTTATTATTCAAAATTGATCTTCGCAGTCTCGGGTGTTAGGGATTCAAAGTGTTAAACTAAAATCCCCGATATAACGAGTACCGAAATATTGATTAAAGTTGGTAAAACCGGATTAATTAAGCTAAATCAAGACATATACCACGTTTCGATGCTTGCACGATTCACGAGGTAGCCTTATTCTTTCTATACGCCAACTGACTTTTAAACCGCCAAAATTTATGACATTAATGAGGAAATAGGGTAAATCGATAAATATAAGATCGAATTTTTATGGTAGAATTTATTTCACAATGTGATTTGACAGACTTGTTCTGAAAGGTACCGAGTTTTCAAATATATATAAGGGATGTGGTTCATTATAACAAATGCATTTCATATTACGCAGAGCACATTATCTCTGAGCGGTTGACTTCTGTATGTATACGCATTTCTATCGCAAAAGAGCCAAAACGCAATCTCCAGCCATGGCTCCACGAAAAGCACCAAAGGCAAATGTTGAGGTTTCGAGACAAAGCTCAGACAATGTCTTTGATACTTTGCCTCGAAGTATCGATTCGGTCCCGAACTGGTCGTTCGTTTCGGATGTTCTACAGGCAGAGTTGGTGGACTATTCCGACGACTCCAGCGACAACGAAAAAGATGATATAACCACCAAGTACAAAATAGTCATCCAATCCAGAATGCACATAGTAGCAGCCAGGCCATGGTTGCTTCCATATTATGATATGGTCCGATGGGCATTGCACCATGTGGACATACCGACCAGAACCATCATGAACGAGCAAAAAGTCACCATTGGGACTTTCAGGCCGGAACATCTGCAAACTATGTATAAGCTGCCCACGACGTCTGACCACACATATGGCACTGAATTCTTAGATGAGTTCAAGCAGAAGGAATGCGTACAGTATGATAAAACCATGTCCAGTTTAATAAAGGATTGGGTTTCAAACACCGTGAAGTTCAGAGCTGATACCCAAGACATATATTCAATCGCTTCGTTAGAACCGCAGTACAAATATGTGGCCATGATGACATGCCGGTTATATGGGAAAGAGGACACCTCGCATTTTTTCCTCCCGTGGGTGCCTCTAATGTTTCGGGTCGCCGAAGGCTGTTCCTTTGACTGGGAAAAGATGCTTTCCGATAGCTTGACCAGTCGGGTCACAGAGTATCGGGCACAGAAAGAGAATGGGAAGGCATCTTCATTCTTCATGTATGCATACATTATGGACGCAATTTGTTCTATGACACCATTTCCATTAATGAGATGGAGTTGGAATCCGGTCGAAGACGAACCCATACATGTATATCATGAAAAATTATGGGAAAACATAGTGGAAAATTTTGTGTATGAAAATTTTAACTGGGTGATGGTGCCCCTGCATGTCGCCATTTTTGGTCACCCGCCACCCCGGATCTCGGACAACATAGTGACAAATCTGAGCAGCATAGCAGACTAGTATGTAGAAGTAGAATTTTCATACCTCAGAGTTTTCGGGGCTTCTGTTCCCCCGCATGCGGTGCCATTGTTCATTCCCGACAAGATGGCTTGTCGCGAGGTTGCCCGGCAAATGGTAATTGGCGGTGTAAGCAAAGAACTTAAAGGGTACTTGAAGAAGGTATGGACGTCTTTTCCTGTTCATTTGAATTCTTATTCTTTATTAGATTTCGGGCATACCAAAGCTGAGGCCGCAGCCCTGGAAGACCTAAATTTGGTCTCCATCGAATACAAGAAGCACGATTCGCAGAGGGTCGTGAGCAATCATTTGGCCAATTGCGGGCTCAAGAGATTTGAGCATGAGAATTCACCCTTGAATAACATTTTCCGAGGAGCAAGGTCCTATGCTGAGATTCTAGCTTGGATACAAACCTTGGCACCCGAGGAAAGAGCCGATGTTCTGAAGTTCCAGGAACATCGACGTAGCTATCTTCTCACTGTGTTGCGAGGTGAGGGTCCGAGTACGTCGGAGGTGAAACAAAAAGATGCCGAAGGCTCTAAAGATGCGACTCCCGATCAAGGAAAACACCAGGACGAGGGGGAGAAAACGAAGAGTTCGGAAGCAAAGATAAAGACTCTAGACCCGCCGAAGAAGCAGAGTCCGATCGCTACTCCGGGAAAATCAGCGAAGCAGATTGGAGAACCTATCACATCAGTTACCCCCTTGCAGTCGACGTAGGGAAATATCGATGTAGGATGGATAATCAATGAAGAGTTGAGGTGCATAAGGGTAGAAGAACTCCCTCCGAATGAATTTTTCTTCGATAAGAGGAGAAAGGCAGTAGTAAAAAGGGAATTCTATCAGGAAGGAGAGTCAACTGCCAAGAAATATAAAATTATAACTGATGGAAAGGACAAGAAGAATGAGCAATTCACCACTGAAATAGCAAGGACACTAGGAGCATATGCCTCGGTGAATCAATTTTCAGTCAGGCTCTTAAAAAACCAACTTAAAAGAAAAAACCACCTCATTAGGACCCTTGAAGACAGACTGACCACAACAACAGAGACTGCTAAAGACCAGGCGAGCGTAGGAATAGAGCAGGCCAGGTTGGCCGATAAAAACGAGATAGAGATGCTCAAAACTAAGCTCGAGTAAGCACAGCTGGTGGTTCGGGATGGTCAGACGCAAGCGAGCCAACAAAGGGGTTTGATCGAACAGCTACAGGCTAGGGTGGAGATCGATGAGAACAGAATGATAAACATCAGGATGTTCAAATCCCAGGCGATCGAGATTCAGAGCAGAGTCTCTGTGGCACAACGAAATTTGCTCGCCAAGGTAGAAGCGATCCGGGACAACTGTTTGCTAGTCAACCAGGTTTCAGAGAACTTATCCACCAGAGAAAGGGAAGCCGGAGCAGCTCGAGTCGCCTTCCAAGAGGCTGTGATAGCCATGAACAACAGGGTTTCGAAAAGTACTCCCAGGTTCACCATTTCAGAGCAAACCAGAGGGAACATTCTATTAAAAGAATGGGAGCATAACATCGCCGAAGGCAAGCAACAAGCCAAAAA
>ML791095.1:494418-511594 GCA_009831015.1 Picea engelmannii | reverse complement strand
TTTCAACACAAGCACTTGCAAAATTAACACTATTCCTTTGTCTTGTTTGATTGATTTTCGTAAGAGGGTTGAATGATTTCTTGGGCAAACTAATCAACATTTCTACTATCATTTAGAAAATACTGTGTAAACCAGCTACATAAAATCTTGTTTTAGTTATGTAGTTACTTTTATAACCTCATACAGAACCTTTTGTCTGCACATCAGGAATAAAATCAGTAAGGAAGCTATATGTGCATGAGAAATCTGGCATTTTTGCTTATTCCATTATTTAGGAGAATTTCTTAATGTTGTTTGTCTTGAGTTTGTATGCACAAGTTAGGGATGATACTTGCTATTACCAATATAAAAATGTCCTGGGAAATTATTTAATCAGGAAAAGTGTCTTCTTGCTTTTTATCTGCTAAAACTCTTAGAAGTTCTACCACTCTCTGTCCATTTCCATCCAGCCTAAAAACGGTTGATGTCGAATGTGAGATTATTAATCATTACACATCCATATCCATAACATGATTTGTTATTGTTCATGTTGTTTTCTTGATTTTGATCTAGTGTCTTCCTTTTTTAACTAGATGTAAAATGAAAACTTTTGTTTGTTAGTACCATTATCCAAATTGAGTTCATTGTTGTCGAATCCACAGTAAAGTCTATTTGGTGACTGAGACCCATATGCATAGGAAGCCTGAAGGTGCTCCCCTAAGATGGTTTAGGTTAAATATGAAACCAAATAATTGTAAATTATAATATTAATTATGTTTTTTCTTTACAAAACTGTGTTCCTCAGGCTGTCATTATATACAACAATCTTTTGCAAGACCTTACTATTGGTGATGGAAGGGCACCCATATGGAAGTTATTATGAATGATCATGGGCAAGTATAATTTTTGGGTTTGATGATGTGGTATTAGTTTTAGTTTCTTCTTTACAAAACCTTGTCCGTCTGCTGCCATTATATACAACAATCTACTGCAAGATCTTACTATTCATCCATATGCTAAGTTATAATGAACGTGGGTAGGTATAATTTCACATTCTTTTCCAATTTAATTAAAGTGGCATCCTATGCTCTTTTACTATATAATTCTAATTAGCCAAGGGTATGTGGTGTTATGGATGAGGCCAGAGATGCCACTTATTGAAATCTTGGAGCAGGGGTATGTCAGGGTAGCTCACATATTTGATTTTAAAAAGCAGAACCGAAATTTATGTGAAATAGAAAATTTACAACATGATTTTTTTTTCTGAAGGAAAAATTTATCACTTTTATTATCAAGAAGATGTGAAAAGCTACCATCTGTAGATGTCTTCTCATCACACCAAGAAGGCAAAAAGAGAACTAAATGACAAGGCCCCTATATAAACAATACATAACAGTTCTAATACATTCAAAAGAGGACCTCATCATTTCTAAGCATTAATGACATATACATATAAAAAAGAAAAAAAAATATAGATATTAATAGAAAAAACAGAGAGGACCGTTTGAGCTCTACATCACCAACAGATTCCAGCAAGTACAACCATGAGTAGGATTCCTGCATAGGTCTGTGAACCAGAGGTAACCTATCAACAGTGCACAGAGGAGAAACTTCTTCAGAAGGTACAAGGAAGAAACAACAGTTTGTTTAGGGCACATTTGCGGGATGCTCCCCCATATTGTGCTCTTCAATCTTGAGCATGCATAGTACCCCCAGAACAGATCGTTAAGAGTCTGTCAGCAAGTGAGTAAAATTATTATACAAGTCATTCACCAATAATGTGGAAATTGTGTTAGAATTTAAGGGCAAAAAGTAGACTAGCTAAAAACAGAAATGTTTTATAAATTTCCAATCATCTGCTACTGTAATTCAGGATCAGCAAAGCATCAGAACTTCTGATGCATAATCTAATAGCATAAAACAGTAAATAACATAACATTTACCTGAGTATTACCTTAGCTAAAACTAGGAACAAAATTACCTGATATGCTGCTGTTACCTTCCTTGATGTAAGCTCAGAAAAAGCTTAATGGATCATGGATCAAACCCTCAGGGTAGATCTCATCATGATCATGTGGACAATTCCAAGAAGAACTTTTAGGATAGTAAACCATAAAACAAATTAGCAGGCTGAGAATCTAAGAATCATGCCACTGTCAAGTAATAGGGCTGAAAGCAAAACAACTCTGTTCAACCTAGGGCTGAAAAGAAAACCCGAAATAGCCTTAACACTTTCAGCCCACAGAAAAACTGCTTCAAAATATCAGCAGTTCCATAACAGCCCCAATAGTCCAGTTCACAATAGTACTAGGCTGCCAGCATACAAGGTGAGGCAGCACACAAAGGGCGGCACTAGCAAGAGGATCCAGAACACCAATCAGCAACCAGAAAAACCCTCTACGGCTGGCTGGGAAATAATTTTAGGG
This sequence comes from Picea engelmannii, assembly GCA_009831015.1. Taxonomy (NCBI): domain Eukaryota; kingdom Viridiplantae; phylum Streptophyta; class Pinopsida; order Pinales; family Pinaceae; genus Picea; species Picea engelmannii. The sequence continues at coordinate 509,189 of ML791095.1, read as the reverse complement.
TTAGCAGCAGGCTTAAACAAGCAAGGCTGGAGGGGATAAGCCCACGGTAGGTGGAGCAGACCAGAAACACATAAAGGAGGAGCTGAGAGACCTGTCCAGAAGAGCTGCAGCCACTTAGTAACCTGATCCAGAAGAGCTGCAACAATACCTCAGTCTAAAACTCGGCTAAGAGAGTGAGTGTGTCAAATGAGGAATAGACCACTCCTTATATAGTTTTAGCCTTTAGGTAGGTAGGGTTAGGGCTAACATGTTATAGCCTATTTTCCGTAACTTTAGGGTTAGGTTTAATACCTAACAAATAAACAAATAATATTTTACAATTTAAAATATTAAATGGCAAATCAAAAAGTCAACAAGGAAATAGGACAAGTTGATGAGAGGGGTTTCAAGATAAAAGCGACCAGCTTTTCTTTACGAAGAAGTGAAGAATGGAACCAACACATCATCAACAAATAGGGGGGACATAACTCAAGCAAGGGGGGGTTTCATTAATAAACAAAAAGACAAGGTCAAGGGTTAAGTCCTTCTTTAATGGCAGATTTGTCCACATGAGTCTCATGATATAGATTATAAGATTTTATCATCCCAGCATACGAGGAGGGTCAATGATGTGATCATGTCCTTCTTCTTAATTGCTCCTAGGTCACATGGACCATCCCGGGAGAGAAGAAGGTCACACATCATCTCGGCTTGGTACTTCACCAAGAAACTGCCTGGTCCCAGACCAGGATACCCTAGAACACATCTGGGGGCCCTAGATCACAACTAGGGCCAAGGTACACAACCAAGGATCAATTCAAGCACTGAGCAAGGATTCCTTGGAACACATCCAGGGGCCCTAGAACACATCTTAGGACTTATACAATAAAATTGCTTGGTCCTCGACCAAGAACCCCAACAATACACAGGGGGCCCAACTAGGGTCTTTTGCCATGGCTCTAACTGCTTGGTCCCAAACCAAGAACCCCAGGAGTGTACTGGGGGCCCTAGATCACAACTAGGGTCTTTTCCATCCTCCCGGAGAATGGCTCTTGCAGCTGCATTAATTTTAACAAATTGGAATGAAGAAGTCTGAAAGTGAAAATCTGAAAATTTGTAAACCTAAATCTGAAATTAGACACTAAGAAAGCTGGAAATCTGACTCCTGAAGCTGAAAACTTAGGTGTTCTGCTCTTAAATATTTATTACTGGTCAATTTCTGGAAAATTCTGTTGGGGTCGATGTCCCCAGCAGTAGGGGATGTTTCTGTCCCTGTCCCAGGTGCCCATTCCCTGGGGCAGGGGACGCATCTCCGTGAAACATAGATATGATCTCCGTATCATGATTATCCCTTTTCCCAGTAATGATAGAGAGTACAAGTTGTATCTATCTGTTTTCAGATGCATCATGGACAAGATGTCCATATGGGTAAGCATCATAAGTTCTTACGAGCTTAATGGGGTATGCTTAGGTACCATATTCCTTGGATGATTAATGTTTGTTTGCATCTTGCATGTTAAAAGCACTGGTGTCATTTTATTTGATGTGTAATAAAGGTTTGAGTTCCCCAATTTCATGGATTGATTGACTAAATCCTAGAAGATGATTCTGCAAAATTACAACTCTGCAATGAAAGATCCATGAACAAATTCCTTGAAGTGGTCTTTGTCCTCTGGAAAGTTGGGCAATAACAGGGCCATTATAGATAATCCCCCTACAACTAGGGCTAATTCAAGGTCATCATCTCCAATACCCTCCAAATGTGTTGTGCCGAGCCTCTTAAAGGTTCAAGAAGAGAATATGTCTCCTATGAAGGAAGGTGCATATGTTGTTCCGTCTAGGTATAGGCAGCCTTCGTCGAACACTGGGAGGAGAACACCTCAGCGGTCTCCAGGGAGGAGAGCTCTTCAGCCCTTGCCTGTGGGCAGGAGGACCTTCATATCTCTTGAGAGAAGGCTTTCTGCTAGTAAATTGTCTCCAGTTGTCCGGGATATGGTAAAAGAAAATGGTGGTCAACTGATAAAGGGCGATGACAGACCAGCCTAAGAATGCTAGGGCCCTACGAAAGAGTTGGGAACAGCCTACCACGGCATTGAAGGAACAGAAGGAGAAGTGTTCCACCAAAAACAAAGTGGACCTTAAGTCAGTCCTGCGTGCTCAGGTTAGTTCGTCTATCCATTTGTTTTTTTAAATAATTTTGTCTGTTTCAAAGAAACATGCCCCCCAGGGGCTGTGTTGCAAAGAGTGGACTTCCTTGGGATTAGGTGTGGCAGGTCCGAGGAGTATCTATCACACCAAAATACAAGATCTGCACCTGGCCTCATCCCCTTTGAAACTCATGTCAATATGTATAGGGAAGACTACAGCGAGAATGGAACCTGGTGGATGTGCCAATAATCTGCCAATTGCATTAGTGAACCAAGGTTCTGTTGGCATCCATGGGTGATTTTAGAACCCATTGGCATTATTAACTCTCTGTAATTTGTGGTTCTTAATGCATATCAAACTCTACACTAATAGTGCTATCACCGAAGTTTTATTTTAGTCTTATTTTGGCAGGAAGAAAATGTTTATATTACTCGGGCCTTTCAGGCCAGAAAGTTTTACAATGATACATCATCTGAGCCGCTAGAGGATAGCCTCATTCACCAGTTCTGGTCTTCCAAAGATAAGAGATTGGGTCTTATTAGTCCCTCCTTGTGATTATTGTTTTCATTTTTTTCATCAGTTTGTGTTTTAGTGGATTGCAAAACTATAGTTTTTATAAAGTTCTACTGAAAAGATATAAATTTAAGTATTTTTATCAATTTCGGATTGGATGAAAAATGACGATTTGACCTTTTTCTTCATTGCCAATCCACACACACAAAGAAATATAGAAATCTAAATATAAATTAAAGTTTTATGTATACCATTAATTTCAAGTTATAGGTAGACCGTAGAATATTTGTACACACTGCTTCTGTTGTGCAGAGAGCATGCTCATCTGTTCTCTCGTGAGTGTTTTAGCTATTGTATTAAATTAGAAATAGAGTCGTATAGCTTGCAGGCACAGATTGTACTTGCATCATCATTCCTGTAGGATTCTCTATTCCATTCATCGTGTTTACTTGATAGGGAAGCAGCCTATTTTATAAGCACAAAATGGAAAGCGTGGCATTGGGATTTAATAATTTTTCTTTTTCTTTTGTGGAGAGATTATTTTTCCATTTGGAAATTGGGTTTATGCTTGCAATTCTCACGGTGGACAATGACCCATCAACTTGAGTAACGATGTATTCGCTCCATAGATCTTTGAAGCTGCCCTGCGTTAAAAGTTTATTTTTGGATTAATTGGATCTCAAAAATAGTGGGCAAATGGCATACTCTGATGTCCTTTCTTATATTGGACAACCTGCTCTCAAACATTGGCCTAGCAGTGGATGCCCAGTGCCCATTTTCTCTTTTCCTCTAGATCAAAAGTTACATCTTTCTGGGCCTGAGAATGAGATGGTTTATACATTAAAACTTGAAAGCTTTATCAATCTGGACAGTGGTCTTGTGTTATTATAAATCTGATGTTGCAAGCTATCTGATTCCTCTGCTAAGGTTTCCTTCTCTTCTTAGACTCCCTTTCTGATTTTCATGGCCGTCACAATGCTTGGAAAGATATAACCCTGAGTATTAAGGCTGATGAAGTAGCTTTAACCTTATCAGTCGAAATTGAGGCAACTCAAAATTTGTGCAGATACACTTGTTGTTAGATTTGGTAGCTCGGAGGTAATTTTGCATAGGCGGCGCCCAACATACAGAAGTGACTGAGTACATATTCTCCCTAGTGACTTTATAATGTGTTTTTATAAAGTAACTTTATAAAGTGATTTTATAAAGTTGGGTCGTTTATTTTTAAAGTGTAAAAGTGACTTTATGATGTTGTGGGTCACTTTAGTGACTTAAGTGACCTCAATGTATGATTAAGTTGTGACCCTTGATCTCAAAGGAAAGTGAAGAGTCACTCAAGGGAGACCAAGGGTTAGAGGAGTTACACTTTGAAATTAGATAAAGGCAGTTCATGAGGGAGAGAGGGGCGCACATCTTGAGGAGAGCTTGAAGGGAATGTGAAGGGTCACATTGTCCAAGAGAGAAATTTCTTGCTTGGAGGGAAAGAGTCACAGCAGAGGGAGTTGGCATGCATCCATAGGTGAGGGATAGGCACGCATTCCAAGGTAGAAGAATGCATTTATTCCTGTCCATACTGCAGCTACAGGTGGAGGTCGTACAACAGAGATTGCTGGCCGTACAGCAAAGGAAAGGGCACAGAAATCGAGGGCTGTTTTATCAGCTGGTTGGCACGAATTTCTAGGTGTCTTTGCTGAGTTTAGACTGTTCTGCAAAGGACATGACTGCTGTAATTTTTCTGGCGTGATTTCCTAGGCAGTTTTGGTGCTGTAGCTGACTGTACTGGGCCGTACAGGCTGTACAGCCATGGCACAATTTCCAAGACAGAATTCTGTTTTGAATTTCTAGGAGGGTTTCTTGCTGTAAGAGAGATAAGTAGTGTATTTAAATGCTGTTTTCAAGGCTGCTGTAACTCTGATATTTTTCCCTAAAGCTGAATGATAAATTTTTCTCCTTAAATCTGTCTTCTTTTCCTGAGTATTCTTCAAGTGGCATTGTCCAAATTTTTGTGCCAAATGTGTTAATTTGTCTACTGTTCATTGGTATTCTGCCGCTGATGGCTTAGTTAATTTGTTTCTTCTCATATGCTGCTGTTGAATGTTAGTGTTTCTTACTGCATTACAGTCCTTGGTATATTGGAGGTTGAAACCAAGATTTAACTAAGTGTTAAGTTAAGATTTTTTAACACTAGTTTCATATCTGGGTCAGCAGCAATCCCTCGTACATACAGGTCATGATCATTGTTCACTTTCCTTGTTGGAGTGGGGTTTGAAGTTGAACCCACATAGCCTACCTATTCCTTTCTCTGTTACTATCCTGAACCATCAAAACCCACATTGGGCCTACCCTGATTAGGCCTATCGTCAAACCTTTGGTGGTGGGCTTGTCTGGTCTGCTCATGGGCCTCATCTACTTTGCTTTCGGAGCCTTTGTTTTTCTTTTCTCAGATCTACTTGATATTCAGCCAAAACCATTCATTTTGATTCATATTCGACTCAATAAATTATTTAAGATCCACTGCATCTAAAACCGTCTTCTGGGCAGTTTCTTGAGTTATGGTAATGTTCCTGCAAATCCCAACAAGGATCCAAAGTGCTTGATTGCTGATCTTTTTTTAGATTTAATATATTGCAGTGTATAGATTTAAGGCTATCATGATGTCTGTTGCCGTTGATCCTCATTCCAAACACTATCTGTATAATAAATCACAGTTTGATTGCAACAATTCTCTATCCAACAGTTGTCCAAATGCTTTGAGAAAGAACAATAGTGGTAGCCAAAGTGATTCGAATAGCATTGGGAGGCTTGTTCCCAGATCTATGAACCTTCCATTGCTGATTCAATGAGGAGGAGGTAAAGGCAGAGAAGTGGAAAGTAGAGCTTTTAGTGGCCCAATAGACAAGAATCTGCAAGCAGAAGGCTGGTTTAGTGGAGAAGGGGAAACAGATAAGAACAATAGTGACTTTTTTGCCTTAGAGAACTCAAGTTCTATTCCAATGAGGCTATCAAATGTTTCCTCTGCCACTAGTCGTGGTGATGTTAGCTTGGGCCCATCTTCTTATCTTGCAAATGAGGTAAATTCTCTAGACTTTTCACTAGCTTTCAGTGATTTATCTTCCTACAGCAGTTATATTTCTGGAGAATTACAGAGGTTGGCAGCAATTTCATCCCCACTTCCAGTCTGCCTTCCAAAGGAGACTGCATCTCAGCCAAAGTAGATAGATAGATTTGTGAAGTGAAGAGATGTAGTGGAACACGGGCAAAGTAGGAGTGTGCGGCATGTATCACCACTATCAAGGACAACTACAACATCAGGTACTATTGAAACTGAAAATCAGGTACTCTTGAAACTGAAAATTTGGAGGTTATTTTAAAAATTTTGGTAGAAGATTTGGGATCAACATCAATGGAGTTGCAGAGGAAGTCAGTAGCACAGCTGAGGTTATGCAAAACATAACATGGGGAATAGGATTATGATAGCTAATTTAGGGGCTGTAAAGCCTTTAGTTTCACATTCTGTGGATCCCTTAACACAGGAAAAGGAAGTCACTGCTCTCTTGAATTAGTCACTGTATAGCTAATTTAGGGGTTGTAAAGCCTTTAGTTTCACATTCCGTGGATCCCTTAACACAGGAAAAGGAAGTCACTGCTCCGTTGAATTAGTCACTGTATGAAACAACAGGTTTGAAATAACAAAAGCTGGATCTATCAAACCCCTTATACACGTACAAAATTCAAGAGCATCGACAGCTAAAGAGAATGTAGCTTGTACCCTTTTGAGTCTGTCACTCATAGAGGACAATAAGGTTACAATAGGAGCTTTAGCTGCAATTCCTCCATTAGTTATTCTGCTTATTAACAATTCCTTAAGAGGGAAAAATGATGCAGCTACAAGTTTATATTGAAGAAGCCACTGATGGACAGGATTGTGGTGGTGTTCTCCTGGTATTTGCATGTGTTGGCCCATCTCAAGAGTCAGATTGAGTTGAATGATTTGATAAAGGTACAAATAAAGGGACAATGGGTCCTTGGAACAAGATTGGATGGCATTGGTTTCTTAAAGAACATAAACTGTTCCAAATCTGATGACGAAATGATTTCACTTAATAATTATTTTGCTATCATTCCTTTGCTTCCAAGTGTGACATATGGGAAGGTTGGAAGCAAGCAGCATTTCAAAGTCCATTGACAACATTGTATAACCTGAAATGAAGAAGTGAGATTCTGAGAACGAGATTACCTGGAGTTATTCACTAAGAAGAATAAAATTCTTTGTTTGTCCATTACTGATTTTAGCATGAAAAGGGCATTTGTCATGAATGCTCTTTAGAGCGCTTTCTTTTGGACTATTCACAGCAAGAAATTTGCCTTATTCAGTCTGTTTTGTGTATTTTCCTTGTGCCATAGTTAGCTGTTTATCTGCAGTTTTGAGAGAGTTTTAACTTGCAGTAGAGGCGCTCATTTCAAGGAGTTTATAACAGCAGTTAGGGCACTGATTTCAAGGAGTTTGCCAGCAGATAGGGCACTGATTTCATGGAATTTAGCAAATAGATAGGGCCTTGACTTCAAGGAATTTATACCAGAAGATAGGGTGCTGATTTCAAGGAGTTTTGCCAGCAGTATGGGTGCCGATTTTAAGGAATTTATACCAGCAGATAGGGTGCTTTGTTGAAGACTAATCACAACATAATTTTGGAGTTCATTGCCTTTTTCATGTTGGCTTGATTGGAAGCTTTTCTTATCCATCTGCTCCAGGTGCTGATTTAAGGAGAGATTTATGCTTTGGCTAGTGATTTTATTAGCATGCTTTTGGGTTTGAGTAGATGATCCTACATGACACCTAATCTTGGGTCAAGCATTTTATTGGAAATATGTGTTGAATAACTCCATCCTTGTTTATAAAAGGATAAAAGGAGGAGAGGGGGAGTATAGGTTTTCACTGTTGTTCTTGAGTCCTACCCTTCCTTTTCATCTTCCATATTTCACATCTTGGTCACTTTCATACCAAATTATAGAGCTCATTGCAAACTTAGTATTGGGGCCTCATTTCACTAGTGACTTGATCGTATTTATCCCTGAATATTGTGGACGAGAGATCTTGGGCAATGGCATAATGTCTTATCAGGTTTTGTGCTTGATTTGATGTATTAGACTTTGTATTCACTGCTTTGGTAATAAAGGTGGTCCCATTCTTGGCTGTGAATCTCACTTGGGTTCTTTGAATTTTTTAAATGGTTCGATTGCATTTTGAGTTGATTGGCCTCAGGTCTCTCACTTGTGCAATGAACTTTTTCTTTGACTTCTTTTACTCCATGCCCAATAGATCAAAGGAATTGATCATTCTTCACATTTTAATTCTCAGTTCTAAGTTGTTCTAGGGACACTCCCCTTAGGTTAGAAAAATACTGACCTAGAAGTGGGAGGAGGCAAAAAAGAAAACAAATAAAATTGCATTGAAATTTGTAATCAAATTGCTCACTTGGCAACACATTATTCCTTCCCTCCACTGCAAAAACATAGCCAAATAATCTGATAGCCATCTATACAAATCCATCTCAAATTGTATGGTGTGGCATCCTTTTGGATCTGTCATAGTAAAGAATCCTTCGATAACGTCACTGTCAAAATGAAATCCACAAGAGCTAGAAATAAGGGGGTTGAGAAAGGCCCTTGTTGCATCGAGCAAGTGATGGAGCATATTGTTCCAACTATCATCAATCAAATCTCATATCGTGATGTACCTTGGCTCTCTCCACTCACTTTGTCCCTCATAATCTAAGTTTCATGACATGGGGATACGAGATACACTCTAGATTTGCGGTACATAGACCTCTCGAACATTTAGAGAACATGTAGGATATGCAGGATATAGATGTAACCTTTTTGAACATTTAGAGAACAAAATTGCATCAAATGATCAAATCTTGAATGATTTTTTTATTTTATTTTTTTAAAACCTTGTATAGATCATATATATCTCATCAATAATCAACTCACTAAGAGCAAACATGTCAGAAAGTGGGATTTGAACTTGGAAGTGGGATTTGAACTTGGGTGGGGAGGGAAACAACTTTTTCTCACAACCACTTGAGCTACACCCAATTGGCAAAATTTTGAATGATTTACTCACTTAAACATGCGTTTTTAATGAATTCAAAACCCTACATTTTTTTAATGCATTGTTTTGGCACCCCATATGTTGGACGTGGGGACACATGGGTTCTATGTGTCCAATACACATGGGATACATGTTTGGCTCAAAACCTACATCCCATGTGGGATGAACATGTGGGACTTGTATATCTTGTGTATCCATATGTCCAATACGTGGATACAGGATGTGTGGGGGTCTAGGATGTATCCTATTTCTTAGCTCATAATTTCATTAGATTGTTTCTTTGGCCTCATCCATGGCCTCATATAGGTAGCCCATTGCAAGCTTGTCATCATCAAAGTAATCGAAGAATCTTTACCAAAGGTTCATTCATTGCATAAACCTGCATACTCCAGCCCAACTCTTTTAAACAAGTGAAACAATATTCCACTCGGTTTTTTGCTAAATGGACTAACATACCACTCAACAAAAACAAACTTCCTCTTGAACTCTAACTTGTTATCCATTGCTTAGAACCGCCATTATATTTGGAGGATCAACAGGGAGATATCAACAACATTTTGAGGGATTTTTGCAGTATTTCATCACTGTTTTTCCCTTGAGGACAATGTTTTTGTTTGCTAGTGTTTTTAGCAGACGAATCAATATACTTTTGCTTATAAACCAACACCTAATTATGCCCTTTATGAGCTCAGAACAAAGGTACCTGATGCATGTTGGAATGTGACAACCAATTAACCAATTGTGGTTATAGTGTTTCATGATTTCCTCAACAATATTCTATTGTTGGATTTAGCTAAAACTAATTAGCAAAAGAAGGGGGCAAAAATTAATATAATCAGTTTTGTATAACTGAAGGAGAGGTCGTATAAGTATGTATGCCTGAGAGGCAGATTGTGAGCCAAGGGCTTCAAGCCCTCTCCAGGGATGCTAGTTGTAATCTGTTGTTGAGCAATATAATGCCATTTCCATTGTCCCATGGATGTTTCCCTCACCTTGAGGGTTTTACCACGTAAACCTGTGTCTCCTATGTGTGATTGCTATTCTGTGTTTGAATTCAAGTTTATGCTGTATTGTAATGTTGTCTGTGGGCTTTCGCTGCCCAACAAGTGGTATCAGAGCTCGGGTAAGTGCAATCCGAGGAAGATTGCAGCAGAGGATGATAGAAGGAGATAACTTTGCAGAAGCGGTGGCGACTGCGGTCGAGGTTCGCGTGGATACCATGGAAGCACTGATAGTTATAGTAGAATAGAAAGAGCAACGCTAGGCGTGTCTGCGAGGACATGATGGGGAATTCTGGGACGGGAGTTCTGGGGATCGAAGCACCACGGCTCCGGCGAACACGAAGTTGCTGATGGAATTAGCGATGCTAGGGGAGGTGCCATCGGTTACGTGCAAATGTCTGCAGGGAGCCCTCGGAGCCGGGAAGATCTTGGTGGTGTGGGAGGCGCTAAGGCTGGTACTGATGGACACTTGGCAGTTGCGAGAGGAGGTGTTGGTTCGGTTGCAGGATCTGTGAGAGGGAATCTTAGGCTTGCGACAGGAAGAGGCGGTGGAGCTTCCTGAGCACCATTGAGAAAGTGGGAGCCCAAGAACAAGCATTCAAGACGATGATGATGGAGTCCCCCAGCCTGGTTCTCTGGGTGCCTGGGAATTCGCCCATGTGACCGATTGACTGAGGAAATGGCAAGTGAGCACACTTTTCTCACTTGGGATGGCTGTTGCGCTCATGGGACTCTCCATTCTGGACTGGAGATTGTGGCCACGTGAAGAGAGCTGCCCAGTTGTGCCGCCATAGAGAGCGACCACTCAGATTTCTTGTTTGTGGAGATCGAGGCCAAGGGAATTTCCGTTGTAACCTGCATGGACAACGATGTTCTGTGTAAAGGAGTGGTTTGATAAGAAAAATCCCATGCCTGTGTGGAGGTCGTCGTTGCAAACTAGAATCTGTCAGTGAAAAGCATTGAGTAAGAATGCCTGCAATGTGAAAAGGGCGTGTGGTCTAGGATGCGAAGAAAAAGAAAATCACATGTCTTCTGTGAACAACATTCATGGTGGTCCTTGTGATAGGGCCTATGAGTGGATCCCATGAGGCAGCTAGTGTTTTATGAAGAAGCTAGAGCCAAGGTTGTGATTCTGTGGAGGCGTCGGTGTCAGGAGAGGATGGACGGGCATAACGCCAGGGTTGCAAGCACGCAGAGTCGAGCAATGAGCCAAGGGCGTGCTCTACCACTAACACCATTGACAATGAATTTTCAAAACTCTCCTTATCATTATGCGACTGGATTATTTTTTGGTTGCATGCTGTCTTGAGGAGCTTCAAGTAATGTGGTCACTTTTTTGAACTACTGGTGTTAGTTACATGGATTGAGGGCCTGATTGTTTGGGGCCGAGATCATTTCCGTATAGCCATGGAGCCGAAAGTGGGAAGGCTCAGTGCTCTTCTAGTGCACCATTTTCACAGGGTTGCAAGCCTTGTTTATTCTGGTCACCCACAGAATAGATGATGTGTCGGTTGTCTCTTCAATTCAACAGAGCTGCCATCCTTTGGAATATGCAACTGGCGGTAGCAAGCACCGGGTCTGTGCGTGGGAGTTTGTTGATCTGACTTGAGGTGGCGATGAGATGGACATGTTAATCGTCAAGAAGGCGATCATGGTATGGCAAAATGGGACGACGATAGTGGTAACCGAGTGAACATTTGTTATTTTTAATAGAGTTGTAAATTAAATTTTGCATGTAATTGGGCATATGGCGGTAAGACCTCATTTAGGCATGTGTACCCCTGATATCTCGCCAGTAAAGTCTAGACGTAGACTTAGGTGATAGGGGGTGGGTTTTTCGGGTTCATGTTTGTTTCCCGTGTTTTGTTGTCCATGATATTGCATGTAGTGAAGCCTGCTTAAAGGCTAGTTGTAACTCCATCATAAATGGGTTTGGAGGTGAGCGGTGAATAATTATTTGGTTGCCTTGGTTGGATTTTGGTCAAGGGGATGTTCATGTTAAGGTTGAGCTAGGACTCCATTGAAAGTTTCCTGAAGGTGAGCTTGTGTCGAGCTCACTTGGTTGGCTTCGTCTATTTTTGGCGAAGGTCTCGAATACAGAGTTCGAGGTGGAGCACTGAAGGTGCTTAGGATTGCGACAGGAGAGTTGTTTGCAAAGCTCAAGTAATTATTGTATGGCTTGAAACTCGAGCAAGCAAGTTTGTACAAGATGTTGAATCCTTCATGGTGAGCGAAGTTTTTCAAGAAGTGACTGTAACCATTGTGTTTATGGTACTCACTATCTTGGTGTTTAGATTGTTGATAGTATTCTTATAGCAAGCAGTAGTATGGCTAAGATTAGCAGGTTGGCTCAATTGACTTGAACGTTCGAGATGAAGGATCTGGGAGCAACAAAACAATCTTGAGCATAGAAATTCACAGAGACGGGAATGATGGTAAGTTTTGGGTTATCACAACTTGAGTACATGGTAACGATACTCAGGAAATTCGGTATGAATGATGTGAAATTGGTAAAATCTTTTTTGTCTTTCCATTATAAGTTTTCTTTAGGTTTGTGTCCAAGTGATGAAGAAGGGTTATATGTCTCGTGTATAGTATGCTAGTAGAAAGATTGATGATTGCGATGAAAGGATGAGATATTTCACGTGCAGTTGGTGTTGTCAGTGGTCACATGACAAATCTAGGTGGAGCAGTGAAATGGATGCTTCGGTTTTGGAAGCACTAGTATCACCTATCTTTAGCTTGCAAGAAGGTGATGAATGGACAATGGCATGGTATCAGGTAAATTGATTGTCAAGGTGGAGATTGTTGGAATGTGACAACCAATTAACCAATTGTGGTTATAGTGGTTCATGATTTCCTCAACAATAATCTATTGTTGGATTTAGCTAAAACTAATCAGCAAAAGAAGGGGGCAGAAATTAATATAATCAATTTTGTATAACTGAAGGAGAGGTTGTATAAGTATGTATGCCTGAGAGGTAGATTGTGAGCTAGGGGATTCAAGCCCTCTCCAGGGATGCTGGTTGTAATCTCTTGTTGAGCAATATAATGCCATTGCCATTGTCCCGTGGATGTTTCCCTCATCCTGAGGGTTTTACCACGTAAATCTGTGTCTCCTATGTGTGATTGCTATTCTGTGTTTGAATTCAGGTTTCTGCTGTATTGTATTGTTGCTGTATTGTATTGTTGTCTGTGGGCTTCTGCTGCCCAACAATGCATATTTAAAGGAGCATTAACTGGCAGTAAAGGAGGGCTGACTTGAGCTAATTTTGAGCGGACTTGAATGGGGTTTTGTTTATGGCAGTCTGTTCTTTTCTAGGCCTAATTCAAGTGTCCTCTTCACAGAGTATGTGCGCTGATTTGTGTGCTTTTATGGAGATGCATTTACCTAACATTCAAGTGTGCTGGGTTTTCTTTTCAGGATTATTTTGATGCTGTTCGGCACAAGCTTCAGGGGATATTCTGAGCATCTTTTGGGTCTTGTTTTGACCCAAGGAGGGCACATGCTTGAGCCATTTTCAGACTTCATTTGTTTTCAAGACATGGGGCACTTTTCTTGGCTGAGATGGAAGTGCTTTTGTGGACTCGCCTTTGATACCTTCAAGATAACCTATGTGCTTTCTTTGGAGGAAAATATGCTGATTTTGGAAGATGGAGGATAACCTAACCTAGGTGCCTATGTCATGCATATTTCCATCCCCTTCTTGCTGTTTATGGCCCACCTTAGTGTACACTTCATGAAGAGTTATTAATGTAATTTTTGTAGGTTTTAGATTGCTTTTCTTGAAGGTTTATCCTTGAGATTTGTGCCCTTTTTTTGTCAATTGGAGTGCCTTGTTTGCAAGGTTTACACTTGGCAGTTGGCAAGAGGTTTTCTTGAAATCATATTCACTACTCTGTGTTCCAGATTTGGTGTTCTTATCATGCATGCATGTCAAACCATATCTCTTCTAGGGTTTTATGTCAAAAATGGATCATATTTAAGTTATAAGAAGAGAAGCAAGAAGAGAAAACCATCAATGCCATTATTCAGTCTTCTTCAAAATCCAAGCTCTCTTGTATTCTTATCCAAATGGCCGAGTATGTAGCAACAACTCAATAGTTTCCTAGGTTAACAATTTCTTGAGCAGTGACTTTCATGTGGCATTCTCCCTAGGTTCTTGGGCAAAGTTTGATTTGATTTGTATGATAACTATGTATTTTACATCACTGATCAATGAAAATGAGTTTGTTTGATTTATGAGGTTATTTCGTTGTTGAGAATTTCATATTGGCTTCTTTTTAACAAGTGTTAATTTTGTATAAGCTGGCTAATTTTCTTCTTTTTGTTACTCTCCACCACTAATTGAATTTGGAACCAGTTGTGGAAATTTTAGTTGACCAATTTTATTGCAAATTCATAAATTTCATCTCAACCTGGTTCCCTGGATTTATTTCTTGTGAGCTTTCAGCCTGAGGGCTGGATTTGAGATATTAAATTATAGCAGCAACTACTTTTCTTCTCTTCAACCAAATACGTAAGGCATCCCCAAAAAATAAACACTGAACAAGTGTACTTCATTGTGACAATGTTTCAGTCCTTATGGTAGTGTGGTCCACTTGATCACATCTTTAACACGAGTGATAAGCATAGTGAGGTATGATAGATGATAACGATAATCTCAAATGTCTTCTTCACAAGCGTAAATCCTAGTCACAAGAGCAATCTCCAAAGATGTCCTCCTATGTATAACTTCTCTTAGGGTTTCCTCATGAACCCTACCAAGTCGCTCCAAGAAGACATGTACAAAAACATAGTTACCAACTTGACGAGAACCCTTTACAGTTCTCGTTTTTTAAAGGTTGCATTTAGTTGTTTTTACCTCAATTTCAAGAAGTGGTGCTATCGGTAACACCCTTTTTTTATTCGTGGTCAAAATTACCACCTTTTGCAACCATGGCCTTAAAAACATTGTAATTTTTCTAACAAAAACCTTAAAATCAATTCTCGAATTGAAAAGTGGCACCTATAG
>ML791095.1:437746-493666 GCA_009831015.1 Picea engelmannii | reverse complement strand
GGAGGCGGTTACTGGGGTGGGGAGCACCCTTTTCCCCTCTTGAATTCCTATACCATTGCTCATTTGAGCGGCAATTTTGGTGGGAAGGGGGGAATAGCTTTTTCCTGCACCTATGGATATGCATTTAAAATATTTATGGCCTGAACAACACATTTGAGAGGAAGTGTCTCTTTGTTTTCAAACAACATTAGACTTCTAGCAAGCCATACTGCCTAGGCTATACTGAGAGGTATTGCTATGTTCTTGGAAGTCTCCTTCATGTTGCACCATGTTTTGAAGGGATCTTTGAGACTTCTTCCTTCCTAGAATTTCCCATACCCTATTTAACTTTCCACCTCTTTCCATACCTCCTTGGAGTATGGACATTCCAACGTTATGTGACCAATAGTTTCTTTTGCTTGATGACATTGATAGCATCATCCTGGTCCTATTACATTCTTCTTCTGGAGAACATCCCATGTGGACACCTTATTGAGTAAAATCAACCACATAAAGATCGTGTTTTGTGGGACATTTAATTTTCATATAGTTTTCCACCACCAGATCTGCTGGTCTTCTTTTATGTCTTTCGCTAGTGCTTTGTAGTCTAATCTAGGAACATATGCTCTAGTTGGATTCAAAGACCATATCAATCAATCCTCTTCTTCCTTGAGTCTAACATTGCTGTCTATTAGGAGGCTTGTTTATCTTTTCCATTCCCCTGCATATTTTGCCCTGAATTTAATTTCTTTCCAGGTTAACCATTGTTGGTGCCAAGTGGTCGTCCTTGCCCAATTTACAACCTATCGAAGAATGAAGTAGCCTTTGTTCCTTTAATTATTGAATCATCTGGAGTGGAAGTTTGTGCTTTCCTTTTCTCCCTCCCCATGGGTCAAGACTGATTTGCAATGTATCACCTTTTCCAATTTGCCAAATCAACCAGTTGCCAACTAGATGGAAGGCATATATACAACTTTGCACATTATTGAGGCATTATTTTGTTGTTTGATAGGGATTCTGATCCAATCCTCCATTGAATTAGGGACTATATACTTAGCTCTTACTACCTAGGCCCACAAACCTGTTCCTTGAATGAGCCTCCACACATTTTTTGCAGCAAGTGGCTTTGAAAAGAGAAAGGGATTTTTGAGACCCCATCCTCTAAAGGCTTTTGGTAAAAACCAATTTTTCCACGAGGCTAGCACTAGAATTTTCTTTTTTTGGTCTTTAGACAATATCAACTTGTAGCAAATTTTAATTTTCATATATTTTTCCACCACTAGATCTGCTGGTCTTCTT
The DNA here is from genome assembly GCA_009831015.1 of Picea engelmannii. Taxonomy (NCBI): domain Eukaryota; kingdom Viridiplantae; phylum Streptophyta; class Pinopsida; order Pinales; family Pinaceae; genus Picea; species Picea engelmannii. The sequence continues at coordinate 492,388 of ML791095.1, read as the reverse complement.
TTCTTTCTTTCGCTAGTGCTTTGTAGTCTAATCTAGGAACATATGCTCTAGTTGGATTCAAAGACCATATCAACCAATCCTCTTCTTCCTTGAGTCTAACATTGTTGTCTATCAGGAGGCTTGTTTATCTTTTTCATTACCCTGCATATTTTGCCCCGAATTTAATTTCTTTCCAGGTTAACCACTGTTGGTGCCAAGTAGTCGTCCTTGCCCAATTTGCAACCTATCGAAGAATGAAGTAGCCTTTGTTCCTTTAATTATTGAATCATCTGGAGTGGAAGTTTGTGCTTTCCTTTGCTCCCTCCCCATGGGTCAAGACTGATTTGCAATGTATCACCTTTTCCAATTTGCCAAATCAACCAGTTGCCAACTAGATGTAAGGCATATATAAAACTTTGCACATTATTGAGGCATTATTTTGTTGTTTGATAGGGATTCTGATCCAATCCTCCATTGAATTAGGGACTATATACTTAGCTCTTACTACCTAGGCCCACAAACCTGTTCCTTGAATGAGCCTCCACACATTTTTTGCAGCAAGTGACTTTGAAAAGAGAAAGGGATTTTTGAGACCCCATCCTCTAAAGGCTTTTGGTAAAAACCAATTTTTCCACGAGGCTAGCACTAGAATTTTCATTTTTTGGTCTTTAGACCATATCAACTTGTAGAAAATTTTCGTAATGGTTTCCAAGACACTTTTTAGGACACAAGCAAGCAATATCCAATATAATGGATTTGCTTTGAAAACTTTAACCAAAACTAGACGACCTCTCGTAGACAACCATTTGTTGCACCAAGTGCTTATTTTCTTCTCCACTTTTGCTATCAACCACTACCAATCACATTTTTATATTGGTTTGGTTTTGAAATAGAAGCCCAGATATTTTAGATCTTGTTCCACATTAGACACCTTAAAGGGAAATCACTGAGTAATAAAGTTCTCTTCCCGCTCAGATATTCCCCCATAAGGTCATTAGAGATTTTTTCATATTAATGACCATTTCAATTGCTTTACAAAATAATTCCATGATATCCTTGAATTTCTTAATGACCCTTTTGGTACCTTCACACAAAAATTGAATATCATTTACAACCAATAGATGTGTGATATTGCATGAAACTCCAATGAAAACTCCCTTTATACTACCATTTCCTTCTGCTTAAAGGCCTTCAACTACTATAAGAAAGAGGGGTGGTGGTGGTAGGGGACATCCTTGTCGAAGGCCCCTCCCTAATATGAAGAAAGGGGCTAATGCTCCATTTAATAAAACTACAAAAGATACCGAGGAAATGCAACTCACTATCTAGACAACGAATTGCAAAACCTAAATGTATGAGAAGTCTAATGTAAAGCCAACTTACCCTATCATAGGCTTTGGACAAGTCCACTTTCATCATCATCGATCTTTGATTTCTAACCTTTATTGAATGCATGCATTCTTGTGCTATCCTAGTGGTCTCATGCATTTGTCTTCCCTATAAGAATTCAAATTGTTTTCCAGAGATTTTATTTGAAAGAACACTTTTTATTCTTATGGCAATGACCTTTGAGACGATTTCATATATGCAATTGCATAAAGAGATGGGTCTAAATTTTTCAATGGTTGTGGGATTATCTTCTTTAGGAATTAGTTAGTGCTAGGAAGGTTGTATTGAAGGATTCCAACATTTTCCCTTGAGTTCTTGTAGTCTCCACACTCTATGTAAATCTTCCTTTATAAATTCATAACAACCCATGAAAAATTCCATTGGTATTCCATTAGGCCTAGGAATTTTGTCCTTTTGAAAACTCAACAAAGTATGATGCAATTCTTCTTTCCCAACTTCCTTTTTCATGGCTTGATTATCTTCTTCATTGACAAAGCTAATGAATGAATTTGACAGCCTAATCACTTTTTGCCATTGTAGCACGAGTGTCTTCCTTGAAATGGGAGGAAAAATGCTTTACACCTTCAGAAGCCATGTCCTTGAAATTTGTAGCCCAGGTACCATCTCCCTTATCAATTTTCCAAATAAAGTTTGCATTCTTTCTATAGTTTGCATACATGTGAAATAATTTTGTGTTCTCATCCCCAACTTGTAACCATAATGCCTTGCTCTTAAGTCTCCATTCTTTTTCTTTTTCCAAAAGAATGATCCTCCTTTCATCTGTTAGTGACATTACTTCAATTTTCTGTTCCTCATTCAAATACACAAAGCCTTTACTATTGTAGAGTATGGCCAAAGATTCCCCTACTTCTCTGAGAACCCTATCATCTTTCATTTTTTTGTCCCTTGCCCAATCAACAACCATGTTTTTTGTCCATTTTGAGTTTTGGTGAAATTGAATTTGAGTAGATTCTCGTAGATTACCATTATATGGTTTCCAAACAACTTTGATTTTTCCCACAAAATTCTCCACCTTCATCCATGCTGGATTTAGTTTGAATGGGATGTTCGGTTTCTCTATTGCATGGGCCACTTCTAACACCATAGGATTATGATCAGTGTCCCCCCTAGTGGTGACCCATTGCTTGATCCTTACGACTTCATCTAAGAAGGCTTCCAAGATTAAGAACTTGTCGATCATCTTAGCAATTCTGGTCTCCTTGACTCTCTTGATCCTCTAGGTGGGACATAGTTTAGAAGGTTCAATATCGCAAACATTAGTTTCTTCCAATTTTCTAATGAAATAATCAGAGAGTGGATCTAGTTGAGAAGCCGGGCCCCAGACTTCTGAAGCTCTTAAGGTGAAATTCAAGTATCCCCCTATCACAACCAATCCATTTTGTACTCTATCCATCTTGAAAAATCTATTCCACTAGTCCACCTTGTCCATGTAAGGGCCATAAGCATTCAACACTACAATATATTTCCCCAAATCCAAAGAGAAAAATGAGGTCCCCAGTCTTGTGGGAGGCCAAAGAATTAGTGATGGTGAAGGAGCATTTATTCCATCTAGTCACATTCCCACCCGACCTCCCATTGACATCTATAAAACTGAAGTACTATTTACTTCACAATTTACAGAGTTCTTGAGTATTTCTCTCCCCATATGACATTGTCTCTTGCGATATAATAATAGAAGGTTTGATAATATCAACTAATGTTTTTATTGCCAACTTCTTTGAGGGGTTGACCAACCCTCTGCAATTGAGGGTAAAAAAAATCATTTGGAACCCTTGGCTACGTCATTTGCTCTAAGATCCCCAATTAAGGATAGTTGTTTCCCACACTTCGACTTCAAAGGATGATTGTTTTTGGGCCATCAAAATGAAATATTTCCTTCCCCTTCGATTATATTTGGGTACTTTCTCTTAAAAAAATATTAAGCCCCTTGCAACCTTTCCAAGAAAATTGAGAGCCTCTTTGCTTCTATGTCTTAAATTCTACTTGATTGGTTCTAGGAGATTGGAGTCTTAGGAACCCTTTCCATCTAGAGTACAACCCATAAAAGGGTTTGCAAGGGGACCTTCTGGTTTTTGTCGAACACCCAAACCCTCTTTTTTATAATAGATAAATTGGGTAAAATATCACTTAGGGATTCTAGTTCTTTGGACCCAACCTCATTTTACCATGTCCCAAAAACAAAAATTTCCGAAGAAAAACTTGCATTCATAGAGCGAGACTGATGGGTCTTACTGGAAATTGCCTTGTTCTCTTTGTTTTCGTTGACCACGTCTAGGCTAGGTTGTTTGACCTATCTAGTGCTTGATTTATGAACCTCTGCTACCATAGGTCCCGCTTGAATACCATCTAAATTTGCTCGAACCCCTACATCCTCTTTATTGCTCATAATCTGAACTGTTTCCAATTCCAATGTCTTTGGGCCTTTTGGATGCTTTCTCGGAGCCCAATTCTCTCACATACTTGGGTGATTTCATTTTGTTAAGGTTTAAGCTATTATTGAGTTTCTTTTCATTTCACCAGATAACAATAGCATAGATAGGATCATTGAGAAATACACAATCACAAGAGAGACATCATTTGTCCTGGGAAAACCTCATGGGGGAGAAAACCCAACAAAAACTTCCTTAATATAGATAGCCAATACAATGCCAAGAGATAACTCAAACAAATACAAAAAGTCCTCTCCAAGAAGTGCGCCTCTCTCTCTCTCTCTCCTTCTTCTCCAACTACAGCTCCAAACTTGCGCTCTGATGAACAAGTGAGTGTGTGTACAAATGAGGCACTAGCCTCTCTTATTTATACAATCTGGTAGGCACTGAACTGGGGTGACTTTTCACTGGTTGGGCCGACTTCTCATTATGGGCGGTTATAACCACTTTAATATAATTTGGCTGGGCCGACTTCTCATTCTGGGTGGTTATAACCACTTTAATATAATCTGGCTGGGCCGACTTCTCATTCTGGGTGGTTATAAACACTTTAATATATTCTGGGGCCGGATTTTTTAGCCTATTACAGTTAGGGTTTGACCAATCCGCAAAAGGGGATTTGGTCATTTACAATAACCGACATGATCAATCCACAAAAGGGGATTGATCTAATGAATAATACATCAATAATAATTAGAATACTCTTTGCAGTTACAATATTTCAACACTCCCCCTTAACAAGAAGGGTATTCTACAACAACATCAGGTGAGAGAGAGAGGAAAACATCATCAACAAGATCTTGGAACACTGACTGGCATATCTATAAATCATCGAAAGTTTTTCTCATCATCAACGCAGCACAGACGTTGGAGCATCATCAACGCAACATGGAGCTGGAGTAGCATCATCATCTTCTTTAGCATGGAGCTGGAGTAGCATCATCATCTTCTTTAGCATGAGGCTAAAGTAATATCATCATCTTCTTTAGCATGAGGCTAAAGTAACATCGTCATTTTCGGCATGAAAGATGAAATAACATCATCATCATCATAGTCATCTTCAACAAGGAGCTGAAGTGGCATCATCATCATCATCATCTTCAGCAAGAAGCTGAAGTGGCATCATCATCATCAACTTCAGCGAGAAGCTGAAGTGGCATCGTCATCATCAACTTCAGCAAGAAGCTAAAGTGGCATCATCATCATCAACTGCATCAACATGGATTATTATAACACTAATACATCATCATCATCAATAACAACACAAGGTTGATACAACATCAAAAGAAACAATATCACAACACAAAGGCTGGAGCATCATCAATAACAACAACATCACAACACGAAGGTTGGAGCATCATCAACATCACCACTACGCTGAGAGTCTTCAACACAAGGTTGGAATCACAACACGAAGCTGGCTACACATCATCATAACACGAGGCTGGCACATCATCACAACACGAGGCTGGCACATCATCAGAACGCGAGGCTGGCACATCATCACAACACGAGGCTGGCATGTCATCAACATGAGGTTGGCATCACAACAATTAAGATGGCACATCATCAAAACAATTAAGCTGGCACATCATCACATCAATTAAGTCGGAATCACAACACAACAATTAAGCTGGCAACACCACACAACAATTAAGCTGGAATCACAACACAACAATTAAGCTGGAATCTCAACACAACAATTAAGTTGGCATCAACAATTAAGCTGGAATCTCAACACAACAATTAAGCTAGAAGCACAACACTAGGCTGACATATCAACACAACACTACTCCCCCTATCAAGGGAGGTCCTTTCAGACTATACCAAGCTTATTTCAAAAGTGATCAAACTTTACACGATATAGAGGCTTGGTCAACACATCGACAACCTATTCATCCGTGCTAACATATTGGAGCTTTATGGCTCCTCTCTGCACCATGTCACAGATGTAATGGTATCAAATCTCTATGTGCTTCGACTTGTCATGAAATACAAGATTCTCTGTCATCTTTATACAACTCTTGTTATCACATAGGATTGTGGTTGCTTCCATCTCTAGGTCGAATAGACTAGTCAATAAATTACGAAGCCATATGGCTTCACAACTAGTAGAACACACAACAATGTATTCTGCTTCCGCTGTATTGAGAGAAATGCTTGATTGCTTCTTACTCCGCCATGAGATCATGGCTGATCCCAAACTGAAACAACATCCTGAAGTGCTCTTCCTGTCAGAGACACTTCCATCCCAATATGAATCAGTGTACCCACTCAGTGTGAAATCATGATCTCCATCATAGCTGAGACCACAATCTAATGTACCCTTAAGGTACCTCATCACATGTTTTGTAGCGACTAGGTGAACATGTCCGAGTTCTACCAGAAACTGACTCAAGGTGTTCATGAAAAAACAAATATCTGGTCTAGTGTTCGTCAGACACATCAACGATCCAATGATATGTCTATACAACATGGCATCAATCAATTCTGACGAAGTGTCGACCATAAGCTTCAGCTTCGTTTTCATGGGTGTATTCATGGACTTGCACTCCAACATATCAAATCTCTTCAGGATTTCAACTGCATACTTCCCTTGGTTAAGGAAGATTCTCTCTGGGCTCTGCCATACCTCAAGACCTAAGAAATAATGCATTAGGTCTTCCATCAAACTTTGTGGCGAACTTCTTCTGCAATTTGTGATGAGATTTTCTTCATCTTTGTTAGGGATACATCATTTACAAATAGTAGTAACATCGCTGGCTCATCATTCATAACCTTGAGATAAAGGTTAGAATCAACTTTACTCTTGGTAAAGCCTAAGCTCGTCAGGAAACTATCAATTCTCCCATACTAAGCTTTAGGAGCTTGCTTCAACAAATACAAATCTTCCTTCAACTGGTAGACATGAGTCTTTCTATATTCAATCTTTAAATCAAAGTTTCTCATTACATTGTACCAATCTGGTACACTTGCTCAATGACAACTCAATCTGCACAAACATGTGCTAGCTCTATGTACTTTATGTAAGGCACTATCCGTCTCAATGTCTAGGAGTATGTACTCTACTCTCTCTTCAACTGTTCCTTCTGGAATCTGGGACTCTGCACCTGCAGCTACTTTGAGGCTGAGAATGACTGCTTCATTCTCATTGTGGTTGCTAAAATCTAAGAGTAACTCCTCTTATTCCATCACGACAACAATTTCATCTGAAACTGAGAATGGCTCGATAACTGATATTGAAGATAGATCTTCTTCTTTCATGGAGGTAACTCTATCATTCATTGTAGTCATGTCTCCATGACCCAACTAATGTACTGCACCAACTTCCACTCAATTTTAAATATGGGGATTGCTTCCCCTGCATCTCATACTATATATGAATCATGGTTGTTCTGGTTTTCGTCATAAATACCAGAACTATTTCTTCAATAAGTGTCTCGTCATAGTCTTCTCCCTTTTGCTGGGAAAATCCTTTGGGCATACATAAAGGTTTGTACATCTGCAACATGTTTGATCTATATAGATCAATATTGGAAGTCAATATTGACTTCTCTTCTCACGGAAGAATCCATATCCTAGACTAACTTCCTTCTTTGTCACTGAAACAAGGGAATCTTCCCAGGAGATTTCATATCTCCTAGAAGTTTCTGAAGCTACGATCTAGTCTTCTCAAGTCATCTGTCTCCCAGTCATGGAAGTTGACTCTTTATCTAATACTTTCTGAGATCAAGCTTACACTCGATTTCTTCTGAGTCTATAAGGACTTCATCATCTCTTACGGGGTATACTTGATGTTGAATACCAAGTCTAGATGTGAAAGACAAAGTCAGGCTTCAAACAAGTTCTGCTTCTTGTTCTAATGTTCGATCATCTTTGGAGCCATCTGCTCCTTTCAATCAATCTTCATATGAGATACTTTGAATATCAAGAGATAGCTTCTTCTTCATATTCTTTGGTACATGAGTGTATATGGTCATGTACATAGTCTGCTTCATGTCTCATATAATATGTTGCCTTCAACAACCTTCACTTATAGCTTCATCAGGGTTATCACCTGTGACCTGAAACAAGGTCAACAAAACAACAAGCAAGAATAATACTCTTTTGATAATAAAGCAATAAAACAATAGAACGAATAATCATCACAGTAGCTCCTTTAGAGCTATCACTTGTGGCTTGTCTGAAGCAAAGATAAAAAATAAGAGATACAATACGAAATGAGGTCAATACTCTTATAGTGTTGTGATCAAACATTCCTCCATGGCAACTTGGAACTAACACAAGAGGTTTCTCCTAAAGGAGATGTTAGTTGTATCAGGCAAATAATTACATTAAGCATTTATCTCAATATTCTCACATGCCGCCAAGTATAATACTTTTCAAGGACCGCTATCTCAAAAGGGGTAGTCAACAACTTGTCATGTGCAACTTTGAATCTTATCAACTTAATTTATCGAACCTGGAACCTGGAGCCTTGTCCTCAAGAATGAGTTTACTGCTTTTCTTCCAAGTCTCCTTCACTCAAGATGATGAGTGTTTTCCTCAACCTGTCTTCTGTACTAAGACAACATGCTATCTTGACAAAAGGTTGGGTTAGAGGATAAACTCTATGATCTCAACTTTAATCCATCTAATACCTTGAATTTAATTTTTGAGCAAAGGTTAGTATGATGGTCATAGCTTCAACATGCAACCTAGATCAAAATGATATCATAACAAATAGATGCATATCAATAATCATGTCCATAATTCATTAAGAGGGTTGATTCAAGACGAAACTTTGAGCATTTAGTTTTAACAACCAATTTTCTACCATTGGTTGTTCTTTCAATATTTGATCCACAACACTAATCTGACCATCTCCTATCCAATGGTTATTCATACTTAGTTTGCAAGTGAAGAGCATAGTTTCTGTTGATATTCTGTGCTGTCATATTTCTTTCCCCGTCGTTCCAAGTTTCTCCATCTCTTGTGCAAATAAAAACCATCATAAGCGCAAGTTCCATAAAACTTTCAAGCAATGTACATGCATTTCTTTTGAAACCTAAATTTCTATTTTAGTTATCATGGTACTAAACAAGTGACCGTTTAAAAAATTAAATTGATTGAGTTCCGATTCATCTAAGTTGTAGTCATGTTTGGAGGATATTAACAATATAATTTCTTCCATTTTACTTTTTTAGGCACTCATGCTTTCACTCTAACCCTCTACCACTGTATATGCGATTCATTTAATAACCATCAGATGTAACAAAAAATATTAACAAGGATACCCTGGGAATAAGTTATGCAGTTGTATCACAATCAACCCTTACCTCACAAAGGCGAGTACCGAGATTGTTCTGCACAGGAAGGAAATATAGATTTATGAGATGTCTCCTTGTCTCAACAGATTACACATATAAAGATTAATTAAAGCCCCNATTACCTGGAAGATATTAGGTGAAGCAGCGAATTATATGACTGGAAGGAAAAGTATTACATCTACCTTAATCCTCACAATTAGCTGATGGAAAACGATTGGGAAACTCATTCTATAATTATTCAAATTTAGACATTCTTTAACAACATGTGATGTAGGTGGAAGAGGATGAGTCTACCAAGATGAGAGAATCATGTTTTAACTATAAGGATTATAAATTCCAAACTTTGAATCACCAAATTCCACGATCCTGATGGTTTTAATGAGAAGATTACCATATTTGGCAGATGAAGGGCTTGGCAAGCTATCTTTAGTTTTTTCCAATACCAATTTGGTGGATATCTGTTTTCCCCATTGCTTTACTTGATATTGACAGTCCCTTGATTGATTAAAAGATATTGATTTGTGGAATTAAATCTGAGAGGACATGTGCCATCATAAATATAAATGTTACTTCCCCAATCTTCAGATATCCAATAATCCATCTGGAAGTTGATTAATGCTATCTTCAGAGTACCAAAACACCACTCAATCATAAATAGGGTTTCAATAGAATATTTATCAAGGATCACTTCTCAGAATGAGGAGGAGAATATCAAGACAAGCCTCAGTAGTGCAAAATGAACAAAGGACTCCTCAAAAGTTAGTATTCACCAACTAATTGAACTCATATCTTTGTAGGCAATGGTAGGGTAGGAAGGGTGGTATTACATGTAAGTTAGGCTTTTAGATTTAGGATTGGTAGGGGTCCATTTATTTTGTCTCATTAGAGCACAAAAAAAAGGAGGATTGTTGTGGTCACAACAAATGGCGAGACACTGGAAGAACCAATTATCTCTGTCATTGAATATTTAGCGCCTTAACTTCAAATATGAATACAAAGACAAGTTCATAAAATCGCAACCAACACTTCTGTAATTATGGCTACCACATTAATGTCGAATCCTTAAAATGACACAATCTACCTTCATGAATGTTATCTAACATATCCTTTCAGTGAGCCAATTAGTGAGGTAAATTCTTAAATTAAAAGTGTACTTTTGATTAGTTTCAATTCAATCGTGGACCTTGATCCTTTAGCTTCAAGTTGATATATACATAAATTTGTTCATCATCTTTATGTTCCTGACATTGATTCTCTACCAGTGAGCGTCCATAGCCTCAATGAAGATGCCTCTGTATCATATAATCATAGCCATGCTACTAGTGAGTGTCCATAGCCCCGATGAGTTTACTTATACTTTATACACTATTAATAGTGCTTTCCACTTCCCTTTTAATTTAAATTCATACTCACCCTCAATATTTTCATATAAGCATTACATGTATAATTGGGTGTTGGAGAATCAGGGTGATACGAGAGTGGATTTGATTTGTTGAGTATATGCCATGTGTTTTAGTTCAACCCACAAATATTGTTGAAATCTATCATAGTAGCAAATTTTACATTGTAGTGAGGTGAATGGAGCTGATATAATAAGATAGATATATACCTTTATTATTTTATATATCATTATATGTGTCTATCATAGACATTTTTGTTCCGCCACAACTACAAATTGCTATCTACAGTTAAAGACTAGGTGAATAATATTTTGAGGTTGAGAAACCCATGTATCTACGACTCATATAAGTGTCTTTGGTGTGTTTAACCAAAGTTTGGAACTTAACGTACCTGAGAGGGAAAAGAGAAATATCTGGGTGAGGTAGATTTTAAGGACACCATCATTTCCAAAAATGGTTGAAACAAAGGGTGTATTCTCAAAGGAAAAGCTAAATAAAAATGGATTTTAGCAAGGTAGATCAAACCAAGAGCATATTCAGTGAGAAAAATCTCCTAATCATGTTGTTGATGTACTGGTACATGCCAATGATATTGAAATCAACCAACGAGGGATTCACATGGACTGATATAAGATATGCTTTGATTCATGCGAATTTTCTTTGATTATGGTATATCGAGGAAGTGGATGTTTGAGGTCTCGAATATGATCATCTTCCCAAATTTTTTATCGAATTATTCTTCATAATTACTTTCATCTATCCCAATAGCATGGGTGAATTAGAGGGTGACTATGAATGAGTACTTACCCGATGTTAGCTGTTTGAGATCAATTGGTTTGATGTGTGGATCGATGATATTCTTCCAATAAATCCTCTTAAGTTAAGGTCGTGATGCATAATATATTCATACATATTTGTAACATAAGGATCTTGGAGATCATGTCCATAATTCTTTAAGAGGGTTGATTCAAAATGAAATGGATGAAGAGGAAGGTCAAAACAATATCAAATATGTAATTTTATGTTATCCTTGGTGATTAATGGGGTATCATCTAAATAATATTGAATCAATTAATTGATTATAAGCTTCCTCTGTTGATTTGTTCTTTGTTAATGCATACAATATTCTTGTAACGACCCCAATCGTTACAACTCCAAGCGAAGTGAAAAAATGCAATTTTGTTTTAACAGGATGACAACAACGATTGCAATTAAACAACACATATGATGGCGAGCACCATGCCTATAGAACAGGTAACAGACAACAACGACTCTAAACAATAGCACATCGAGAAACTAGGCGAAACATGCATAAATCAAAAGAAGAAACGACCTCCCGCCCAAAACACCACACGACGACGCCTACCAGCTAAGGACAACATCCACAATCCCGACACAACAGCCTTGTCGGAACAAACGCCCACCACAGAAATCTCATACTCCAGCCAAGTTATCATCCGCCTCATTCCATTGGGGCGCACAATGATCCCCTCATCAAGGATCATGTCGTCCCCAGGCGATAGGCGTGACAATATCCCTGGCGCAACATAACCTATCTGGACCGATGACTCAAGAAAAACCAATGCGCTAGGAGATCGAATGCACAGTCGAACCCCAAGACGACTAACCCCAGCCTCCAAATGACCAGTCCACAAGATGTGTAGAAACCTGACGACTATAACATTCCTACAACCAATTAAATCCCCAACGTAACGAATTCTATTGCAACAAGCATCACCCTGTACACCTCAAAATAATCATTATCAAACAATTAGCTTAGTGCAACTACTTTCCAATTCCAACATCGGATGAGAAATTTCCTAAGGAGGATTTCGCTATCTTTCGACTGAAACGAAATAGGAACAACCTTTTAAAACAAGTAAAACCCCCTTTTTAAAACCGAAAGGGATATTCTTTAAAATGAAATACTATAAGAGATGGTTGTCTACTAGATCATTGCTATCATCATATGAAGGGTTGTCTTAACCTAACAACATCAATATAAGAACGTTGTCCAACATATAAACGATGTCACAATATAAAAACTCTATCTAGGTATGTAAGTCGCAGTCAAGGAGATGGAAAATATAATATCGCAAGGGACATAACCGGGGATGTAATTCATTCATCAATCGTTATCATTATGATCATTGTCATTACATCAATATTGGATATATTGCAATCATTAAATCACTATCATTATAATTATAGCAAGGGATGTATTGCAGTCATTAAATTGCTATCAAAATGAATTGTTCTCTTTTAAGTGTAAATTTATTGTCCTTTGAAGGTCTGTGCTGAGGTATGGTTTCGCAGTCTTGTAAATACCAACAAATGTTGAGTTAACATGATAATCAAAATGCAAAGCTTATTACTGCTATTCCCCAAAACACTGTCATTAAAATGAGGAGATGAGGACGCTCTCTGACATGTATTCAATTCATTGTCAGTGTAATTGCTAATTCAATGCTTACTTTAATTATAAATTGTTGTACCTTGAAAATAAATTTACGGTCAGTTAAATACAATCGTTGCCATCTAGCATCACAGTGAATCGTTGTCCTTTAACCTCAAATACAATTGTTACCTAACAATAATGGCTGCCAACCACAATCATATAGCAAATCCCGCGCTTATCAATTAATATGCTAACACTCCATAACATCGTTGTCCATTACAACATTGACACAACAACTACACACAAGAAAATACAGTCACAAAACTCAGCGGTTACACAACCACCAACGCAACCATAAAGTTCGTCGTGCAATGACAAGACTATTGATGGATAAACTATAAAATCGTTGTCTATTACAGACATGTGTCTAACCATAATCATTTATGGGAACGCTAAGTGGAAGCTGGGTAAATCGCCCCAAACATTGAATGATAGGTTATTCATTAAAAACTCCAAGAAAAATGCAGATACATATACGATTCGCAGACCTGAGAGATGCACGAAATCGCTAATACTACCCAGTCATATAATGCATTAAATTTACCAATCCCAAAACACAGGCAAACAAAGCAACCAAACACTGTTATTCACAGCATCAATGCAATAAAATCGTTGTTCAAAAATAAGGGAAAATCTATCACAACGCATGGTTTGCTATCCATGAAATTGTGTGGTCACTGCTTACAAAATAAGAGATCGCTGCCCATTAACACCAGATGCTACTGTGTAACCACACACAGGGTTAATGCTGTCTAGAGAGTAGAGAACGCTAGCAAAACGTATTCAAAGGCAGTCACGTTTCATAGGTAAACTCGTGGCATCAAGGATGAGAAAATACGATAAGTTGGCACAGAGGAGGTGAAATCGCAGCTGTAGAAACGTTGCCCAGTCAAGGTAAGAATGCGCTTAGTGGATCATAAGAAAATACGTTCAACAATGGGCAATTTCGTTGCCCAATCCAGGTAAGGTTTCAGCTGAGTTTTAAAAAGGAAAACACATATAATAAAATGCAGACCTTCATGACCATAAAGGCGTAGTCAAACATAAATCTGCATTCGAATTCGCTATAAAATTTCACAATCAACCTGCAAGTGGATATATAAATTTGCAATCAAAAGTAAATGGCTTTACTCAGTTCACAGTTAATAATAGGCAAAAAGAGGGCTGTCAATAATCGTTTACTGTCAAAATTTCAATTGCAACCACAATAGCTAAAAACAATGTTGTCAAACAAGGGTAACTGCCAAAATGAAGAGTTAATCACAGTCACATTAATTTAAAATGAATCACATTCATTTAAGTGGACAACGCTAGGACTCTTCCATTAAAGAGCTGGGAACTGATAAGAAAATAACAAAGAATGAAATACCCTCCGAAACGCAGAGGTGATCTAAAAACGCAGAAGGTATTGAGATGATCGCATAGAGGAAAGATAAATAGTATGCAGAGGTGTTCAATTGCAAGAGGGCGCAAGACAATCATTCAACCAGGGATAATCTGTTAAAGTTTCTACTATTATAAGGTTACTTTCAATTTACTAGATAACAATAGCATAGACAGGATCACTGAGAGAAACACAATCACAAGAGTACACAAGCATTTATCCTGGGAAACCCTCAAGGGGAAGAAAACCCAACAAAACTTCCTTAATATAGATAGCCAATACAATGCCAAGATAATGAACCAAACAACACAAAAATTCCTCTCCCAAGGATGCACCTCTCTTCCTTCTTTCGACAATTGGTAACTACAACTTCCTTCAATACTTGCGCACTAGATGAGTGAGCTGAGTGTTCGTCCAAATGAGGCGCTGGCCTCTCTTATTTATACAATCTGGCAGGTGCTGAATATGTGTCTTTTCACTGGCAGGGCCGACTTCTCATTTCCGGGTGGTTATAATCACTTTAATATATTCTGGCTGGGCCGACTTCTCATTCTAGGTGGTTATAACCACTTTAATATATTCTGGGGCCGTATTTTCATTTAGCCTATTACAATTAGGGTTTGACCAATCCGCAAAAGGGGATTTGGTCAATTACAATGCCCGACATGATCAATCCACAAAAGGGGATTGATCTAATCAATAATAAATATATTTTATCTTTATCCTCAAAAGGGGATAAGAATATTCTTTGCAGTTACACAATATTTTAACACTCCCTCTTAACAAGAAGGATATTCTTTATCTTTTGACAGGTCACTGGAGGTCAACATCAAATAGGTAGCAACATCCACTGAACAACATCATCAACTGGGTAACATCATCAACTGGATAACATCATCAATTGGATAACTGGAGGCATCCACTTGGTCATATGGCATCATGATCACTGACTGGCATATCTATAAATCATACGAAGTTTTGTTCTCTTTATCTTCGCGCATAAGATACTCTTTCTTTCTTTCGTCTTCACGCAGAAGATACTTCTTTCTTATCTTCACATAGAAGATATTTTATCTTCACACAGAATATGTCTTATCTTCACACACAAGATATTCTATGAGTTTTTCCTTTCCTTTTATGTTCTCCCTTCTCTTGTAGTCATATATCTCACCCATCCACTGGGGAGGAATACTACCATAGCTTCACTCCTAGTCATCCCACATGAACTAGAGAAGCTAAGATGCTAGCATGAGCAAGACTAGACTCCCTTTCCATGATCCACGCAGGATCACGACACAAACCTCAAGAGCCAACTAACCATTCCACATGGTCAAGGTTTGTGTTCCAGGCTACTCCATCCTTGGCCAGAGGAGAGTATCTGCCCGCTACCCCTTGGAGAAACATCCACATTCCTCTCTACGAGGGTGGTCACATCCCTCTCTACGAGGGTATTCTAGCATGTCCCTAGAGTATCCAAAAATCAACACTTGGACAGAGGCCAACCTTGGCAAATTTCTCATTCCCCTTCTCTATGAAGGTCTCTTCTCTTTTTCCTTCTCTACGAAGGTCTACTTGTGGGATTGCTCATTCCTTCTCTACAAAGGTCTAGCTATGGGATCCAAAAAAAATCTCTTGTGGTCCAAAATATTTCAATGGTATAATACCATGCTACCCATATGCTAGAAACCATCCATCTACTAGATAACATTCACCTTGATCAAAATATCCGGGCACCATCCATCTTCTTTCCTAACTACATCAAATCACGATCTTCTATTTCGAACTTGGAGACATAGCTCCCTCTTGCACCAAAATGATAGTTTCTAATCATCATCCTTGAAGTTCTCTTCTATAATATCCTGGGTGCCTTCTTGAGTTCACATATTTCTTTCTTTCTATCTTCATACTAGATCAACCTGCTCCCTCTGCATCTATAAGAACGATACTGGAGCAACCTGTAGTTACCTGCATCTCATCCACTATATCTGAGTATCCATCTTTTTCTTCATCTTGAATATTTCTTCTCTGCATCTTTAGGAGCCTCCTGCTCCTATATAAATACTAGATATTGTCTGGTCTTTACTAACTGTCATCATATCATACGTCCTTCTCGTGCTGTCTAACTTCTGCAAGTCACAGCATAACTTCTTTCTTCTGAGACTTGTAAACTTACTTACAATATGCTTTCTTTGTGACTCTCACGAGTGGTCATACATGAAATAAATATTTTATCTCTTTTTTCATCCTATTCTTTGATACTTCCTTCATAAGTTTGCATAGACACTGAAATAAAACGAGGTCAATTAACATTCTCACAAAAAACTAACTTGTAATGAGAAGGTATTAAAGTAAACAAGATACTAAAAATAAACATGAATACTTATCTTTTGTTTTTGTGTGGGGAGGCTCTACGGAATCCACCATTTTCTTTCTTTCTTTAGATAAACTATCTTCAATTTAAAGTACATAATCCTTAATTTCTGCTAGAGATTTCTTTGAGGGAGGAGATTCCCCTTCTTTTTCCACATGTGCTTGATACTTTCTTTTTCCTTTTCCTTGAGGACAGTCATAGGAAAAGTGTCCCAACTTTTGATAGTTGTAGCATCTGGTCTTTGAAACATCTTTCTTCTTATCTGGAACTCTTACGGAGTTAGCTTCTTTATTGTTCTTCCTGAATGAACTTCTTCTGTTATTTTGAGTTGTAAGAGCGTCCTCTTCATCGACAATTAATCTCTTCTGTTGGTATGCAAGTCTAGATTCTTCGTGTGTGCAATCTGCCCATAACTTATCAAACTTGGGTAACTTGCTTCTTGCACAGACTCCTTGTACAAAAGGAATCCAAAATGTTGGAAACCCATTTAGGGTTGTGGTTACAAGTTCTTTGTCACCAATGACATCTCCAATAGCTGCAAGCTGATCTCTGATCTGAGAAACTCTCATAAGATAGGATGTGATAGATTCTGAGTTGTCCATATTCATATTACGAAGCTGATTTCTTAAGGTAAGATTCCGGCTAATGTTTTTGCTTTCATATAATCTGTTGAGTGCTTCATACATTTTCCTTGCTGTCTGTAGTTCGGATATATGAGGGATCGAGTGATCTTTTATTGAATCTGACATGATTCTCTTTGCTTTATTTTCATTCTTCTTATGCTTTGTCTTTTTCTCTTCTTCATATGGTTCTGGTACACCCACTGTAACATGTTCTAGTAGATCATTCTCGTCTAGAATCATCTGCAACCTATGCTTCCAAGATTTGAAGTTTCTAGATCCTTCTAGCCTGTCTTCTACCCTCATGTTGGTAGCCATTCTTTCTTGCAGTAGAAAGAACCCTAGCCCTCTGGGTTATAGAAATAATAAAAAAACAAATTTCTTGGATTTGAAAATTGAACTCACCAAAAGATACGTTGGACTGAAGTGAGTATGCTGGTACAGTCAGATTTATGAAAATCCAAATTTTACCCCTTCAAACTTGATCTGCATATTTCTAGACTGGTGCTTCTGGAACTCTGGTTTTCTGGTACTTCTGGCACTTTGTGAAAACTAGGGTTTCACTTTTCAAGAGATCTAGCCACTGAAAATGTGTGTTGAAGATGCCAAAATCTTCCTTGAGGTAGGGCACACCTTTCTAGATGGTTTTGGGACTGAAATTCTTCTTCAATAAAAGCCCTAATTTTCTTGTACGACAACAATGATGTTAATCTTTTGCCTGTGAAAGATGCTCTCTTCATCTTGGCTCTGATACCATGTTAAAGTTTTTGCTATTATTAGGTTACTTTCAATTTACTAGATAACAATAGCATAGACATGATCATTGAGATAAACACAATCACAAGAGTATACAAACATTTATCCTAGGAAACCCTCAAGGGGAAGAAAACCCAACAAAACTTCCTTAATATAAATAGCCAATACAATGCCAAGATAATGAACCAAACAACACATAAATTCCTCTCCCAAGGATGCACCTCTCTCTCTCTTCCTTCTTCCGGCAACTGGTAACTGCAACTTCCTTCAATACTTGCACACTAGATGAGTGAGCTGACTGTGTGTCCAAATGAGGCGCTGACCTCTCTTATTTATACAATCTGGCAGGTGCTAAACATGTGTCTTTTCACTGGCAGGGATGACTTCTCATTCTGGGTGGTTATAACCACTTTAATATATTATGGCTGGGCTGACTTCTCATTCTGGGTGGTTATAACCACTTTAATATATTCTAGGGCTGTCTTTTCATTTAGCCTATTACAATTAGGGTTTGATCAATCCGCAAAAGGGGACTTGGTCAATTACAATGCCCGACATGATCAATCCACAAAAGGGGATTGATCTAATCAATAATAAATATATTTTATCTTTATCCACAAAAGGGGATAAGAATATTCTTTGCAGTTACACAATATTTTAACACAATCAACAGGGGTAGACAATTGGGAAAAAACATTCTTCGCTAATCATCCATGCACATAAAAGCAAGGCATTAAGATCTATATGTCTATTAAAACCGAAGTGACGACAGCTGATCCGACTTCTGGCCGACTTCTCAGGCGTGGAATGATGACTTAGGGATGAGGACGAAATATGAAGCACAATCTCTTCATAATAATCATTAAAACAAACATACCAGTCTTAGAAATCAGGGATCAGTTGCCAAGGGAATCAATTCAAGCAATGAGCATAAAGCGATGGTGAATTTAAGTTCTCGTTTAAAAATTCTAAGTAAAAACACTTTCTTTACACATTTAAAAGTACATAAATGAAAGCGCAAGATCAATATTAATCTACCATTCAAAATAAAATCTTGCGTACTGTAGCCTAAGGTGACAACTCCGAGTTGTTGTTAGGCGCGCTCCATCCCTCTCCCGCTTGCCGACCGCTGTGACTTCACCGGTACCTCTAGACAACGCTAGGGGTAATCTTCTTCCCCCTTATCACCCTGAGATGCAAAGGGGCCACGCACAATAAACCAAAGAACAACTAGCTCCCAGCTCGCCTCGCAAGGCCGAGCTACCACTCGCCACTGAGATGGGTATCCCAACTCCCACAAGATAAGTCCGTCAAGTCACAAATTCTGCAGCGTAACGTTATGCATGAAAATAAGAGATCCATACTCCTCCTCCTCCATCATTTAAATATATAGAGTTTCTAAGTGATTTCTTTTCCAAATTCTCATTTAATTTATTTTTCGATAAATTAATTCAGAAAAATCCTCCCCCGTATACATGTCACCCATCCCCTTAGTTGCACCAGAAATTAATTTCATTAATTAATTATTTACTCCTATTTCCCTCACCCACCTAAAAACATTCCTAGAATCGCTCCTAGGTGTCCCCATATTCTCTTACACATTTTAATGACTTATGCCCTTACTAAATTCCTAGTTGAGTTCAATTTAGAAAGTTCTTCAAGGCAAGATTCCTTAATAAGTTAGTCATTCTGCTTTTTTTTTCCCTTATGTTTCCCCCTTTTCCCCTTAGTTTCCCGATTCTTTTTAAGTTTCCCTCTTTTCCTTTTTTATCTAAAACTCAAATTAGCAAGTGTAGAAAATTACCTTTTACCCCTCTTCCCTTTTAATTAATAAATTTTAATTAGCATATGTAGAAAAACAATCAATTCCCTTTTAAAATTATAATCCCTCAAAATAATTTGATTTTAATGAATTAATCGAATTTCTTACCCCCTTTTCGTCACATGTTTATTGATGAGTATTATTATTATTTATTTTACCACAAGTATCACTTATACCTAGATTTTAATTTCCGAGGCTTGGCGACATTTTTATTATGAATTTGTTTTTAAATCTTTCTTATGACATAATTCGTTCTAAGGCCATATAGGTTTATTCACTTATTAGTTAACAACGCGACGTGCCCTTCAGGACACACTAGGTGCTCCAAGGGTGCCACTGACCTCATTCTGTTTCCCTTGTGTGACGTGCCCTTCAAGATGCACTACATTCTCCAAGGGTGCCATTCACCTCTTTCCGTTTTCTTGCACGAGGTGCCATTTAGGATGCACTACGTGATCCAATGGTGCCACTCACCTCATTTCGTTTCCCTTGCGCGACATGCCCTTCAGGACGCACTACGTGCTCCAAGGGTGCCACTCACCTCTTTCTATTTTCTTGCACGACGTGCCCTTCAGGACGCACTATGTTCTCCAAGGGTGCCACTCGCCTCTTGACTGAATTGGTAGACATAAAAAACCCCTGGAGTCAATACTTCGCCAGGTGATCTTGTGGGAGACTAAGGGCCTCTAAGGAATAAGGCCCCTTCCATATTGCATTCCCCTTAGAATCATCGTGAGCGACTATCGCAGTCTTCCCTCATGACATCGTGGGTCTTCTCGAACTAGGTAATTGTTAACCTACAGTTCGAGCCACAACAAGAGTGCTAGTAGGATATGGCATGACTGCTATCCACACCTCTCCCTCAACGTCTTTGGTAGTCGTGCGTGACCCCTCTACTTCACATGTGAGTATGGTCGACAAGCTATTGTCAGCCTGCATCATTAATGAATCATGTCAGAAATAAAATCCATAATCATAACATTTAATCAGATGTACATGTGTCATATCAACAATAATAAAAACCCAATAGTCCACTCCCTGACTCGATCCAGAGTCCAAGGGGTTTCATCGATGCCTCTGCATCCTCGAGGTCCAAATTCCTGCACACTCAGGAGATCCCAGTCAATAGAACTTGTCTATGTCAATACAGAAAAGAACATGTCATAATATCCATAATGCCTCAAAATCATAATCAAACGCCCCATAGTATAATAATCTGGATCACTTGCAAGTAAGTGTCCTCAAATAATAAGTTCGCTCAGTGCGCACAAGAGAGAGATGTTAATACACCCCCTCTTGGTCTAAACTTCGTCCCAAAGTTTCACAGTGTACAAGTGCCAAAATAATGTGTATCATAGTATCATAAGTCTATCAAACAAAAATGGAAATTGTTGGCGCATATCATATGCGTCCTCCTAGGTCGTTGAGTGCGGACTATAGTTGTCCCACTGGAGCTTGATCTGATCTGTTGTTCGACGCTGTAGCTATTGAATGCAATGATCTAGGATGCAGATCGACTCAGCCGTGAGCACCCTCTCGTCTGATACCTGCAAGGAACTCATGTCAATAACATCTGTAGGATCACTAATATAATGTCTCAAAACAGATACGTGAAAAACATCGTGCATACGCCTCAAAAAGTCAGGTAAGGCTAGTCGATAGGCCATGGGCCTCTTCCTCTCCACAATCTCGAAGGGTCCCATGAACCTAGGAGAGAGTTTAGCTCCCTTTCCAAACTTGATAGAACACTTATGTAGTTTTACCCACAAGAAGACTCGATCACCCACTTTGTAACTACGATTGACACGGTGCGCATCGACAAAACTATTTTAATGATCCTGCACTTCTTTGATCCTTTGTCTTATTGTTTGCATTTGATCTTCCATTTCTTGGATTGCTTCTGGTCCCACCAAGACCCTATTGTCAATCCGATCCCAACTCAGAGGTGTCCGACATGGTCGCCCGTAAAGAAACTCGAAAGGTGCCATCTTAATGGTGCTGTGGTAACTGTTGTTATATGCGAATTCTAATAGTGACAATAATTCTTCCCAACACTTCTGTTGGTCCATCACGTACATGTGCAACATGTCTTCCAATATTTGGTTTGTTCGTTCTCTTTTCCCGTCAATCTCCAGGTGATATGTAGTACTAAAGTTAAGTTGGATTCCCAAGGCCTCTTTGAAACTAGTCCAAAATCGTCTAGTAAACATCAATCCTCGATCAGATATAATCTGCTTAGGTACGCCATGTAGCCTCACAATATCACTGATGAAAACTCTAGCTATGTTAGGTGCCTGATACGTCGTACATACAGGAATAAAATGAGCACTCTTCGTTAGAGTGTCAACTACCACAAAAATCGAGTCGTGTCTCCTTGTCGTCGGTGGCAATCCAACAATCAAATCCATTGAAATAACCTCCCATTTCGATTCCAAAATAGTGTGTGGCTGTAGTAATCCTGCTGGATGCCTATGTTCAACGTTCATCTACTGACATTTTAGACATCCGACCACATAGTTGACTATGTTTGCCTTCATTTCTTTCCAGAAGAATAAGGGTTTAAGGTCCGCCCTCATCTTCGTGACTCCAGGGTGAGCCATGTACACTACTCTGTGAGCCTCGTTTAGGATCAAACTCCTCAACTCGTCCTTCGGTGGTACGTAAATTCGATTTTTAAATCTCAGTAGTCCATCATCGTCCAACGTAAATCCTTAAAATCTTGGTACCATCATTGTGTTTTGTCCGATAAAATCCTTGACCTCTTCGTACCAGTCATTGCCGCACTCTAAAGTTAGAATATTTTCACGTAGATTCGTCTGAAGAGGCAACACCAAAAAGATGCGTGGTCTCTGACTCAATGTATCTGCCACTCGGTTCATTGTTCCTTTTATGTAAGTAATCTCGAAATCGTACTCTCTAAGCAATTCCGACCAACGTTGTTGTCGTGCATTCAGGTCGTTTTGCGTTAAGATGTGTTGTAGTCCACAGTGGTCTGTTTTTAGTTCAAATTTTTGTCCAACAAGGTAGTGTATCCAAACCTTCAAGGCATATACAATGGATAACAACTCCAAATTGTGCGTCGCATAGTTCTCCTCATGCCTTCTCATTTTTCTCGAGATGTAAGCGATCACTCGACCGTCTTGCATAAAGACTCCGCCTAAGCCCTCCTTGGATGCGTCAGTGCATACCAAGAAGTTCGCATCCATGTCAGGGAATTTTAGTATCGATGCTATTGTTAATAGCTCCTTGAGCCTTCGAAATGCCTCCGCTCATTTCTCGGTCCAAAGAAACTTCTTGTTCTTCTTCTAGAATTCCGTGATCGGATTTGCTATCTTTGAAAATCCCTCGACGAACCGTCGATAGTATCCTGCTAAACCCATGAAGCTACGCACTTTCGGGACATTCGTCTATGCATAAAATTCCATAATAGCCTCGACCTTTGATGGATCCACAACGATACCTTTGTCGGAGATGACATGCCCCAGGTAGTGAATCTTCGATTGATAAAACGAGCATTTGGAAAATTTCCCATACAAATTGTGTTCTCACAGACACTGTAGTACCAAGCACAAGTGCTCTTCATGCTCCTCCATCGTCCGAGAGTAAATCAAAATGTCCTCAATGAATACTTGGACAAACTTGTCCAAGTAATTGCAGAACACCCCGTTCATTAAAATCATAAATACCCCTGGGGCATTTGTCAGTCCAAATGGTAAAACAATAAACTTGTAATGTCCAAACCTCATCTTAAAAGCGGTCTTAGGGACATAATCCTCCTTAATCCGTAACTGGGGATACCCTGATTGCAAATCGATCTTTGAAAACACCATCTCACCCTTCATCTGATCGAACATATCATCAATCCCCGACAATAGATATTGATTCTTGATCGTTGCCTTGTTCAATTGACGATAGTCAATGCAGAGTCTCCATGACCCATCCTTATTTCGTATGAAAATAACAGATGCGCCTCACGGTGACACACTTGGACGTATAAGTCCCAGGTCCAACAGCTCCTTCAATTGCATTCTCAACTCCTGTAACTCCGAGGTTGACATCCAATAAGGAGTTCTTGCTATCGGTTCAGTCCCTAGTTTTAGGTCTATGGTAAACTCCAATTCCCTCTCTGGTGGCATCTCAGGTAACTCCTTCGGGAAGACGCCTATAAACTCTCTCACCACAGGAAGGTGTTCTAGACCTTCCACTACTCCCTTCTCATTTAACGCAAGGATCACATAAAGCTTACATCCATTGTGCATGCTCTTCCGTAGCTGGAAGGAAGAGATGAACCTCAGGGAAAATCCCTGGTTTCGTCCCACAATTACGTGTCTCTATCCCTCATTATCGACCAAGCTCAATCGTTTCGTCTTACAGTTGAGTATAGCCTCATGCGATTCCAACCAGTCCATACTGATCACGACGTCATAAGATCCTAAGATCGTGACGTATAAGTTGGCCTTGGTGACAAACTCTCCCAGGTTAAGGGTACAACCCATAACCTTTCCTCCAACCTTCTGTTTGGCTCCCAAATCCATCTCTACAAATCTAAACTCATCCTGTTCGACTGCCTTTACCTTAATCCTTTTTAGCACTGCACCAGAAATGAAACTCTCGGTAGCACCGAGATCTATCAAAATACTAAGGGTCTGGTCAACGATGGCACCTGACGTCTCGAGCACAGTCGACTGGTGCTCTGCCTGGCAGTTATTCACCACTGCATGAATCCGATGGGCATTGCCCAAATCTCCCATGGTAGTGGGTCTAGCTGATCCATATGCTCTAGTCCTCTCCACTGGGAAGTCGCGCTGGTAGTGTGGCTGCCCACAAGTCCAACACCCCTTCTTCGGTCCAGTACTCCTGGTACTCGAAGTAGAAGATGATGGCCCACCAACCTGGAATCCTGGTCTTTTCTGCTGAACATGCCTAAACTGTTGCTGCTGCAGTTGACACTGCTGTTGATGCTGTGGTCCCCGATAAAGAGTCGGTTCCTGAGGCGTTGGTCGCCGAGGTGTAGTGAAAGTGAATCCTCTCTGGAAGCCACGATACCCTAACGTCTGTCTAGATGGTGTATGATACTGCTATGCACCAAATGACACCTGCCCTGCTGGTCTCACTGGAGCCCTTCTCTGACCCCTGCTAATAAGCTCCTCCTCTGCTATGAGGGCTTTCTGGACGACATCATGCAAGGTCTGAGGCATCAAAATCCTAACCTTTGCATGTATGCTGACATTAAGGCCGAACAAGAACCTGTTGACCTTAAGTTTCTCAGTATTAAGGTGAGGAGCATACCGAAGCAACTCCATAAAACAGGCCTTGTACTCGGGCACCGTACGACCACCTTGTCGTAAGGCGTTGAACTCATTGAGCTGACGCTCAATGAATTCCTCTGATAGGTACCTCTCTCGGAACCGTTCCTCGAATAGTTCCCATGACACATCTTCGACGACCATGTTCAATTGTGGTAGGAGCATCTTCCACCATAGAAGAGCACTCCCCTCAGTTGAAATACTGCCATGCAAACCTTCATGTTGGTGGTATAGTCGCGAAGTGCAAATAACATCGCCATATTCTCCAACCATGCCTCGGCGTCTGCGCCTTCTGGGGCACCAAAGAACTCAGGAAATTTGACCTTCTCAAGTTCGCGGTGAGTTCTACCAGTACCAACTGGAGTGTGCGGTGGACCCTCAGGGGGTGTCGGCGCCCTGGCCTCATCTCTGTCCAATCGACTGATCAGTGCCTCATACATCCGCTGAAAATACCTCATCATCCCAACCACATCACCCACCGCTATCTGCTCCTGCCCGACAACCTGTTCGTCTCCCTGGGGGTTAGACTCCTTAGGCGTGGATGCTACTAGAGGCATCACGCCTCCTCCCCTAGCACCTCGTTGTCTCCCTCTGCGACATCCTCTAACCATGATTAACTCCATGAGTACAAGTCAAATTAATTAGTAATATTATAATCAAATATCATATCAGCGAAAGTTGTAGTGTTCCCAAGTCGCGGGTTGAGCCCACTCTGATACCATATGTAACAACCCCAATCGTTATGATTCCGAGTGAAGTGAATAGTGCAATTTTTTTTTTAACAGGATGACAACAATGATTACAATTAAACAATACATTTGATGGAGAGCACCATGCCCACAAAATAGGAAACAGACAACAATGACTCTAAACACTAGCACATCGAGCAACTGGGCGAAACATGCATAAATCAAAAGAAGAAACAACCTCCCACCCAACACACCACATGACGACGCCTACCAACTAAGGACAACATCCACAATCCCGACTCAACAACCTCGTTGGAACAAACGCCCACCACATAAAGCTCAGACTCCAGCCAAGTTATCATTCGCCTCATTCCATTGAGGCGCGCAATGATCCCCTCATCAACGATCACGCCGTTCCCAGGAAATAGGCGCGACAATATCCCTGGCGCAGCGTAACCTATCTGGATCAAAGAATCAAGAAAAAATAACATGCTAGGAGACTGAATGCGCAGTCGAACCCCAAGACGACTAACCCCAGCCCCCAAATTACCAGTCCACAAGACACGTAGAAACCTGACGACTATAAAATTCCTACAACCAATTAAATCCATGGTGTAACGAATTCTATTGCAACAAACATCACCCTGTACACCTTAAAATAATCGTTATCAAACTATTATCTTAGTGAAACTATTTTCCAATTCCAACATCAGATGAGAAATTTCCTAAGGAGGATTTCGATATCTTTCGACTGAAACACAATAGGAACAACCTTTTAAAACAAGTAAAACCCCCTTTTTAAAACCGAAAGGGATATCCTTTAAATTGAAACACTATAAGAGATGGTTGTCTATTAGATCATTGATATCATCATATGAAGGGTTGTCTTAACCTAACAACATCAATATAAGAATGCTTTCCAACATATAAACGATGTCACAATATAAAAAATCTATCTAGGTATGTAAGACGCAGTCAAGGAGATGGAAAATATAGTATCACAAGGGACATAACCATGGATGTAATGCATTCATCAATCGTTATCATTATGATCGCTGTCATTATATCAATATTGGATATATCACAATCATTAAATCACTATTGTTATAATTATTGTAAGGGATGTATTGCAGTCATTAAATTGCTATCAAAATGAATTGTTCTCTTTTAAGTGTAAATTTATTGTCCTTTGAAGGTCTGCGCTGAATTAATTCGATTCACTGCTGCTGTCTAAATGGGGTATGGTTTCACAGTCTTGTAAATACTAGCAAATGCTAAGTTAAAAGGATAATAAAAACACAGAGCTTATTACTGATATTCCCAAACGCTATCATTAAAATGAGGACGCTCTCTGACATGTATTCAATTTGTTGTCAGTGTAATTGCTAATTCAATGCTTACTTTAATTATAAATTGATGTCCCTTGAAAATAAATTTACGGTCAGTTAAATACAATCACTGCCATCTAGCATCACAGTGAATCACTGTCCTTTAACCTCAAATAGAATTGCTACCTAAAAATAATGGCTGCCAACCACAATCATATAGAAACTCTTGCGCTAATCAATTAATATGCTAACACTCCATAACATCGTTGTCCATTACAACATCGACGCAACAACTACATACAATTAAATATAATCACAAAACTCTGCGTTTACATAGCCACCAACACAACCATAAAGTTCACCGTGCAATGACCAGACTATTGATGTATAAGCTATAAAATCAATGTCTACTACATACATGTGTCTAACCATAATCATTTATGGGAACACTAAGTGGAAGCTAGGTAACTCACCCCAAACATTGAGTGACAGGTTATTCATTAAAAAATCGAAGAAAAATGCAGATACATATCCGATTCGTAGACCTGAGAGATGCACGAAATAGCTAATACTACCCAGTCATATAATGCATTAAATTCACCCAACCCAAAACACAGGCAAACGCAACAACCAAACGTTGTTATTCACAACATCAATGCAATAAAATCGTTGTTCAAAAATAAGGGAAACTTTGTAACAACGCACAGTTTTCTATCCATGAAATTGTGTGGTATTTTTTTATAAAATAAGAGGTCGCTGCCCATTAACACCAGATGCTATTGTGTAACCACACACATGGTTAATGCTGTCTAGAGAGTAGAGAACGCTGGCAAAACGTATTCAAAGGAAGTCACGTTTCACAGGTAAACTTGTTGCACAGAGAATGAGAAAATACGATAAGTTGGCACACAGGAGGTGAAATTGCATAGGTAGAAACGTTGCCCATTCAAGGTAAGAATGCACTAAGTGGATCATAAGAAAACACGTTCATAAGAATGTAATTTTGTTGCCCAATCCAGGTAAGGTTTGCGTTGAGTTTTAAAAAGGAAAATGCATACAATAAAACACAGACCTTCATGACCATAAAGGCGCAGTCAAACATAAATCTGCATTTGAATTCGCTATAAAATTTCACAGTCAACCTGTAAGTGGATATATAAATTTGCAATCAAAAGTAAAAGGCTTTACTCAGTTCACAGTCAATAATAGGTAAAAAGAGGGTTGTCAATAATTGTTTACTGTCAAAATTTCAATTGCAACCACCAATAGCTAAAAACAACGTTGTCAAACAAGGGTAACTGTCAAAATGAAGAGTTAATCACAGTCACATTAATTTAAAAGGAATCACAGTCATTTAAGTGGACAACTCTAGGATTCTTCCATTCAAGAGCTGGGAACTGATAAGAAAATAACAGAGAATGAAATACCCTCCGAAACACAGAGGTGTTCTAAAAACGCAGAAGGTATTGAGCTGATCGTAGAGAGAAAAGATAAACAATACGTAGAGGTATTCAATCACAAGAGGGAACACGACAATCATTCAACGAGGAACAATCAATAGGGGTAGACAGTTGGGAAAAAACTTCCTTCGCTCATCATCCACGCACAAAAAAGCAGGGCATTAGGATTTATAGGTATATTAACACCGAAGTGACGATCATCGATCCGACTCCTGGCCGTCTGCTCAGGCGTGGACTGATGACCTAGGGATGGGGACGAAATATGAAGCACAATCTCTTCATAATAATCATTAAAACAAACAGAACAATCTTAACAATCAGGGATTGGTTGCCAAGGGAATCAATTCAAGAAGTGAGTGCAAAGCGATGGTGAATTTAAGTTCTCATTTAAAAATGCTAAGTAAAAACACTTTCTTTACACATTTAAAAGTATAGAAATGAAAGAACAAGATCAATATTAATCTACCATTCAAAATAAAATTGTGTGTACCATAGCCCAAGGTGACAGTTATGAGTCGTTGTCTCGCGCGCTCCTTCCCGCTCTCGCTTGCCGACCGTTGTGAATTCACCGGTACCTCCCAGCCAACGCTAGGGGTACTCTTCTTCCCCCTTATATCCTCGAGTTGAAAAGGGGCCACACACACTAAACCAAAGAACAACTAGCTCCCAGCTCGCCTTGCAAGGCCGAGCTACCACTCGTCACCAAGTTGGGTATCCCAACTCCCACAAGATAAATCAATCAAGTCAAAAATTCTGCAGCGTAATGTTACGCATGAAAAGAAGAGATCCATACTCCTCCTCCTCCATCATTTATATAGAGTTTCTAAGTGATTTCTTTCCCAAATTCTCCTTTAATTTATTTTTGGATAAATTAATTCAGAAAAATCCTCCCTCGTACACATGTCACCCATCCCCTTAGTTGCACTAGAAATTAATTTCATTAATTAATTATTTACTCCTATTTCCCTCACCGGCCTAAAATAATTCCTCGAATCGCTCCTAGGTGTCCCCATATTCCCTTACACATTTTAATGACTTACGCCCTTACTAAATTCCTAGTTGAGTTCAATTTAGAAAGTTCTTCAAGGCAAGATTCCTTACTAAGTTAGTCATTCTACTTTTTTTTTTCCTTATGTTTCCCTTTTTCTTTATGTTTCCCCTTTTTTCCCTTAAGTTCCTGATTCTTTTTAAGTTTCCCCCTTTTCCCTTTTTATCAAAAACTCAAATTAGCAAGTGTAGAAAATTACCTTTTACCCCTCTTCCCTTTTAATTAATAAATTTTAATTAGCATATGTAGAAAAACAATCAATTCCCTTTTAAAATTTTAATCCCTCAAACTAATTTGATTTTAATGAATTAATCCAATATATTACGCCCTTTTTGTCACATGTTTATTGTTTATTATTATTATTATTATTATTATTTACCACAAGTATCACTTAGACCTAGATTTTAATTTCCGAGGTTGGGCGACATTTTTATTAGGGAGTTTGTTTTTAAATATTTCTTATGACATAATTCGTTCTAAGGCCATCTAGGTTTATTCACTTATTAGTTAACAACAGGACATGCCTTTCAGGTTGCACTAGGTGCTCCAAGGGTGCCACTCGCCTCATTCTGTTTCCCTTGCACGACGTTCCCTTCATGACGTACTACGTGCTCCAAGGGTGCCACTGACCTCTTTCCGTTTTCTTGTGCAACGTGCCCTTCAATATGCACTACATGCTCCAAGGGTGCCACTCACCTCATTCCATTTCCCTTGTGCGACATGTCCTTTAGGAGGCATTACGTGCTCTAAGGGTGCCACTCCCCTCTTTTCGTTTTCTTGCGCGACGTGCCCTTAAGGACGCACTATGTGCTCCAAGGGTTCCACTCGCCTCTTGACTGACTTGGTAGACATAAAAAACCCTTGGAGTCAATACTTTGCCATGTGATCTTGTGGGAGACTAAGGGCCTCTAAGGAATAAGTCCCCTGCCTTATTGTTGTGCTAGTAGGTTGTGGCAGGGCTGCTATCCACACCTCTCCCTCAACGTCTCTGGTAGTCGTGCATGACCCCTCTACTCACATGTGAGTCTGGTCGAAAAGCTATCGTCAGCCTACATCATCAATGAATCATGTCAGAAATAAAATCCATAATCATAACATCTAATCAGATATACATATGTCATATCAACAATAATAAAAACCCAATAGTCCACTCCCTGACTCGATGCAGAGTCCAAGGGGTTCCATCGATGCCTCTGCATCCTCGAGGTCCAAAGTCCTACACACTCAGGAGAGCCCAGTCAATAGCACATGTCTATGTCAATACACAAAATAACATGTCATCATATCCATAATGTCTCATAATCATAATCACACACCCCATAGTATAATAATCCGGATCACTTGCAAGCAAGTGTCCTCAAAGAATAAGTTCACTCAGTGCACGCAAGAGCGGGATGTTACACTTCTTATCAAGTTTTAAACCTATTTATATTAGGATTTGGGTTTATTTTAAATATCAAAGATAATCAACAACTTTTGGGTTTTAAGAGGGTGCATCCAATTATATTAAAACCAACCATCATGAAGTGAAACAAGACTCAAAACATTAATATTTTTTGTGATGGTGTTTAACAGTGGGTCAAAGGTTTGTTGGACATTGGGTTCATGGCTTCCCACACGTTTTGCAACATGGGTTAAGCCCCTCTCGTGGATCCTAACTCCAATGATTTTGGTGTAGACTAACACCTGTGGGTTTTGGTACAATGACAATCGTAGTCCAACAAATGATATCAGAGCGTCAGGTCTCGAGTTCGAAACTTGTCCGACACGTGCTGAGGGGGATATTATTGGACATAGGGTTCAACGTTTCCCACGAGTTTTGCGACATGGGTTAATACCCTCTCGTGGATCGTGACTCCAAAAATTGTGGCAGAGACTAAATCCTGTGGGTTTTGGTCTAACGACAATCGCAATGCAACAAGGTTACCATTTGAATGAAACAATGAGATTCATTTTCAAGCTCGTCACGAGCTAGTATCAATACTCATTTCCCAAAATTGTATAATGTAATTTGAGCAAACGAGTTTAGACGAATACTTCCCTAAGTTGCTCAAAACTTTCAGGTGGATAAAGAGAGAAAATTCTGCAGTTTATGGTTGTTCTTCCTTTTTTCTCCAACCTGCACAACAAAAGAAACAATCAAGGAAGGATTAAACTCTACTAATCTGGTATGAACTTATGTTGACAAATTATGAAGGGTCAGTGGAGTTCCTCATGTGATAAAAATGCGGTCTCCCCCCTAATCAGGAAACATATTTTGAGTCGTCTCCCATATTTTATTTCAATGGAAGTCTTAAGGTTGAAACAACGAGTCGCATTCACATTTCAGATTGATAGTAGGAGGTTGATATAAACAGGGAAATGCTAGAGACAAGAGTGGTTTTCAAGAGAAAATCTTATATGATGGTCCCAATGAATGAGAGGTAAAAGTTAAGGACCACTCTTGAAAGGATGATTTGAAGCCAAATCACTAAGTGATGAAATGAAAATGAATTAGGTGGATAGGTTTCTGGAACTGATATATATAGAAATCATTTTCCCAGTTGACTCAAATAGATGACAATCCACAACATAGTGGGGTTCCTTACAAACACATCTAAAACCATAGAGCTCATATATATGACAATCAATTTTTTGTGTTTAAAATGATTCAAACGTTCTTGATTATGAGTCTGATGTTAGTTTATGACAATGATAAATTTATCTATTGTGATACCAGGGATAGGTAGATTACAATATTTAACAATTCTTCTTGCCAGCAAGGAAAAGTGAGGATCCTATTGAAACAAGACCAAAGATAATACAAAATGATCTAACAAAGTTAAGATTCAAAGTAGAATGGGTGAATATTTCATGTTGTTTCATAAGTATATGAGGAATCTTCACTAGTCCGATTATAAATCGGATAAGAAAACCAATTTTCAAATGATTAATTTGAGATGTATAGCTCAACAATGAGATTTGGCTAAGTTTCATTATATTGAGTCTATACTGTAACCACATTAATTGGGATTGGATTAATATTATATTCTCATGGTAAAATTTCATTTAGAGAGTTCTATTGATGTGCACAAATCCTAAGGTCAACATTGAATATCATTCTAGATTTTTTTTTCAAACATGAGCACAGTAGGGTGGAGACCGTAAGTCTTTGTAAGTTTGCTTCATAATGCAAATAGGGGGTTGTATATTTATTTAGAAGAAAATAACTCCAGTAGGCTAATGAGACTTGGTTGTAAAAAAGGTTGTATATGAGTGACAAGGGATTTTAGTGATTTTGATAATTGAGTATTTCCCTTTTCGCCGTGATTCATCTTTTTCAGAAAATCAAGATTGAGGAAACTGTTAGTATCCATACTGCTTTATTTCTTTCATCGGGTGAAACCTTTAGAGAACATGCAACAAGCCTTTTATTAATAATTTCAAGGTGAAATACAAATATTAGATTAAGCCTGGTTATGTACAATGAAGGAAATTAATACTTTACAACTGAATTTATTTAAAGCCCAAATAGTATTTTAAAGAAATAACTATGTGAAGTAAAAGACACTATCCTAATTTATCCTACTCCTATCCTATGATGTTTGAGTAGAGGGTAAAATAAATAAATGTGTAATGCAAATGCAACCATTTGCACAACTCTGAACCTGCAATTACATGTTTGTCAACAAGCAACAATGGAGATTGGAGCATCATTGGATAACAAATGGAAAATATTATGTCATTGATAATTTTGTCAAAGATACCGCTATTGTAATGCATGGAAAAATGGAGTAAGAAATACTCCTCCAAGGCCGATTCAATTTTATCAACATATGTGCAAGAATGACCATATAAATGGTGTAAAAGGGAGTATCATACCTGCTGAAAACCGTATATGAAATTTCCCTACAAAGTGTTAGGTGATATAATTTGAATTCTAATGCTATTACCAACTCCAGGAAATGAATCAAAACAATAAGGTATTGAAATAACCACAAGTATGGGCCAAAATACCTCATCATATTGATGATTCATCCCATTTTTATAATTCAATTTACTCGCAATTAGAAAGGTATTCAACCATCTACCAGGGTTTCCTCCCATCGTGATGTGAACTTTATTACAAAATCCATCAGAGTAATCATTAACAACATGAATCTTAAACAAGTTACTACTTATTGAGTAAGACCTAGTATGAACCCAAGATATCTTTGAAACAAATGGATTTCCCTCACTATAGGTAGTTGTCACCACATTTACTTTATCCCATGAAAAATATTGATGGGGTAGAATATTGATTCGTTCTTTGGCATATAGGTCACATAACATCTCACAAGGGTTTGACCTTGCAAAAAATACTAGAATAAAATCATGGGAAACTTCGAGCATAACCAGACCACCATAAGAATTAGGATAGATAAACAAGTAATTAGGAGAGGCAAGAGTGGAGCGCATCTCTAGGGATAGAGTCATTTTGGAAAATAGGGTCACCGAAGGGAAGGATGTTAGGATATTTAGACACTTAGGAGTTAGTTAAGATCTACTTGGTCTAATGTGTTGTTAGGTAAAAGTGTGTTTCTTTAGTATGTATTGGTATGCATTTGCAGTTAGGAAATTCGACGGTCAGAATATTTTCCCGACATAGAGTGATCCAACGATTCATATTCTCCTCGATCTCAATGACCATTGATTCGTGGATTAACACTCGATTGGTCCATGATCTCTATTTAAAGAGCATGGAGGGTCATTTTCCGATGATCAATTATGAGAAACTCTCTTGTAAAATATCTCTGTAATATTTTTCTTTTGCATTAATAAAATGCTCCAAGTGATTTCATTGGCTGGGGTCGTGTATGTTTCCCCATAGGGGTTTTACCACGTCAAGAAATCGGTGTGCTGATCTTTGATCTGGTTGTGTGATTGGTTACTGAAGGTGTTCGTCCTCTATTGGAATACCCGTGTTTTCGAACATGGTATCAACGCCTATTTGAAGACCCGCTCCTGTTGTAGATCAAAGATCAACACATTGATGTTTTGACGTGGTAAAACCCCTATGGGGAAACATCCATGACCCCAGCCAACGCGACCACTTGGAGCAGTTTATTAATGCAAAAGAAAAATATTACAAAGATATTTTAAAAGAGGGTTTCTCACAATCGATCATCGGAAAATGACCCTCCATGCTCTTTAAATAGATATCATGGACCAATCGGGTGTTAAGCCACGGATCAATGTTCATTAAGATCGAGGAGAATATGAACCATCAGATCACTCTATGTCGGGAACATATCGTGACCGTCAGATTTCCTAACTACAAATGCATACTAATGCATACTAAAGAAACACACTAAGAAACACACTTTTACTTAACGACAC
Source organism: Picea engelmannii (assembly GCA_009831015.1). NCBI lineage: Eukaryota > Viridiplantae > Streptophyta > Pinopsida > Pinales > Pinaceae > Picea > Picea engelmannii. The sequence goes on along the minus strand of ML791095.1, from coordinate 457,261 downwards.
ATTAGACCAAGTAGATGTTAACTAACTCCTAAGTGTCTAAATATCCTAACATCCCCCCTTAAGAACAACTTGGGATAGGATTGAAGGATTTACAATAGTGACACAATAGGAGAAGGAAGGAGGCATTAGAGCCTATAAAGGAGATTAATTAATGGTTCATATCTTGAGACTTTAATGTCCATATAATGAATGGTTTGATAGTGAAGATCTTCCACTTGAACCATACCTTCCTGCTCAAGGCAAGAAAATGATCGCTTCCCTAAAGGCAAAATGTATTGAGTATTTGTTTCTTGGTTCATTGTTAACTGATTGGTAGTGTTTTTTTGCTTCACAAGAATATGAGGATGTGAAGTATCTTCAACAACACACTTGTAGTTCGAATATAGGGGAAACTTGCAACAATTGTTGGGTCTAGAAGGGTGCGTATATAATCCAATAATTTGAAGAGTTCCTTCTTGTTCACTATCAATTAGACTGGACATGATTAGAAAAAAACAAAGGTTATGATTAGCAAAAATCAATTCCAATTTTCCCTTTTCTGGAAAATATGTGGTGTTTTGCATCTCTAACTTTGTTTCTTTAATAGATTGAGAATCATCCCTATCTTTCTCCCTCATAAATTTTGTATGTAAAACATCATCCACAACACATTGATGGTTTTTGTTAATAGACCAAGATACACGCAGATCATCAGGGTTTGGACAACAAGGGGGATCAAGGGTGACCCTAGAGATATAGGGAGGAGAATAATTAAAGAAAGTGATTTCAAGAGAAGTGTTTGACATTCCTTTAGTGATATCAGAGGAAGAGTACTCCGTATTACCAACATGGGTATCTAAATCAGAATCAATTTTCTCCGTCACTAAGATTGGTGAAGGGTCTATAGGGTCATGAGAGATTCTTTTAGGATCCTTCATAATTTCCCCTTTCACTTCATAAAAAGTCCAAGATAGATCATGATAATGAGAACCTGACATAACCATAGATGTGACCCGAAGTATCTCATTATCTCCTGAGAATACTTCCTCCATGTCATCTCTAGGGGAATCTGACCTGAGTTGAATTTTAAAAGATGGATCCTCTACAATATTAGGGGAAAATTGAGGAATTTAGGGGTGAGAGGATGCATATACTTCTTTTGGAAAAATATGTTCCCTAAAATATGTATCCCCTAATGTGAAGAAAGGTCCAAATGAATTTTGTTCAACCAGGTCATCAACATCTCTAGAATCCTTATGCAAAATAGCATCAAGACATGATTCAAGTTCTTCATTTACTAGTTGGTCTTGGTCATTAGAAAGGGTGATTAAATGTAGGAGAAAATCACCAACAAGAGGGATATCCTCCAAATGAAAACTGTATATAATACATTTTAATATTAAGGAAAAGTCATTCATAGATTCATCTTTTTCCTTCCTCATCTTGAGTATTTCATTACACAAATCGTCATAATTATAGTTATCAAATTCATGAAAAAAATCATGCATAAATTGTTCCCATGTGCGAATGGAAGCAACCGACAAAGTCTCACACCAACCTTTTACCCGACCTTCAAAAGTAAGAGTGAACAATCTGCAGATGATACCCTCATGCCGAATATCATGAGAGAAACAATTCAAACAAAACTAAATGATATGTTCAGATGCAAATGTTTTTCCCTCACCGTCAAATTTAATTCACGACAAGAGATTGATTAGCTTTCTAGGAGTGTTATGAGGTACATAACTAGAAATACATCTCCATAAAGGGATTTCAGAAGGAGCCATTACTGATAATTAAAGATTTAACAAAATAGACTCCATGAGCTCAACTTGTCTTTTGTTCCTCCTTCTAGCACCATTTTGTTGACATGGGAGAATATCACGACATTGACATGAGGGGGAGCTTCCCGATGGTAGGTCCCAATTATACCCACTCTAGTTTGAATAACAATCCCCACCGATATATGGGCCCGGTTGCCACTAACTAAATGCGTTTCTCTCAGAAGATAGGATTTTCATTTGAGATAGACTAAATCCTAAATGAAAACTACTCTAACATGATGATGCAATCCTAGAATAATGCGTAGCTACCGTCCTATTCTAAAGATAGAAGAATCAATTACAAACATACAATTCATTGATTCAATGCACAAAATAGAAATAGTTCTTATTTCACAGAATCAAATCATATTAGCATACTTGTTTGCATATAAATGACCTTAAGCATGTTCCTGTAATTGAGCTCACAATCCATTCATAATCATTCTCTACAAATGAAAATTGAAATAAGTGAAAAATTAAAAGAAAAATTGCAAAATATAATCAACTATAGTGCACCATTATATAAATGAATCATGCATTTGCTTGCTATTATTCTCCCTGAAAGAAATAGTTCATTCTAAAAAATACAATAACAAGCCAAGAGATTTCTCGTCCTCCTTTGATCCCGATAAATAGTTACACAACACTCAATTTTGGTTCTCCAACCCCCTCGCCCCCCCTCCCCCCTCTTTTCCTTAATTAAACTATATTTGTAACATCCCCTAGCCCAATTGAGGTCCATTACGGTGCAAAATACTCATAAATTTAAAATTTATGCTATCTAATTAATTTAATGTAGCTTACAACTACAGATTACAACAATATTTAACTATTAACTATTACCATTATTCACATGAACTTACAAAATGCTAAAATAGACCTGAAATGGAACTAATAAACTAAATTACAACAACATATAAAATAGTGTCATACACAGAGTTCATGCACAACAATTTAACTAATAAAATAACACAAAACAAGATTAAATACTTACCTTTTAGAAATAGTTGTGCAACCAACTGCTTGGGATGGATGTTCCACCCAACCATAGACTTGTTGTTCTAAATATCAACATCAATTCACCCACGAGACGGGGCTAACAATCCACAAAAGAGGGTGGTCTCTCATTGTCCACTCACAGCTCAAAAAACTCACAAACTACTCGTATTCTTCTACAACTATCTCGATTTTCCACTAGCCCTCTTCCTCTCGACCTGCCCAACTTAAAGAATGTACCCCTTCACTGATCTCAATACCTCATGCATCCCATTAATTTATCAGGGCCTCTTTGGAATAGGTAAGGAGGAATCTGTCTGCTGAGAAAATCAAAGAGATCATTGGTAGGGAAGGTACTTGCAAACTACAACCAACACTTACTGTTTCAGTGCAACTCACATGAGAGTTCACTCTTCAGGCCTAACAACCCGTCTCTTCAGTATTTAGCTCCAAATATTCTCCAAAACACTCTAACATGCTTTAGAATTCACCCTCCATGGATGATCCAACTCCAAACTCTCTTTCTTTCTCTCTCCTTGTTGCTCATTCAAAAAAATTCAATGTATAAAAATTGTTGTAACTTCCCATAGACATTTCCTCCCTTTGACTTGCTTTCTTGACTCACACACTTCCCCAAGATGATTGTACTCAGCCCCCCATGTGCCCAATAACTATGGGATGTGACCTCTCACACCCACCCTCTTACATGTATTCAATGATTAGCTTTGGGAACACTCGATAACAAAATAAAAGGTTCATATACCAACATAAAATTTAGGAAAATGGGTTGAATTAATACACATGGGTAATTCCCCCTTGAACCCCTATTAGACATTCTCCTAGACCCTCCCCTCTCTTGTGGATTAATTCATCCCCCATCTCTATCCATTTCCCCTTAGAAACTGTCATCACATTTTATTATTAAAATTCATAAATACATTTCGCGTGTACATCGCTTTGGTTGTAGCCACACATTATATCTACATAAGCATTAATTAAACTGGGGATTATAGTGGGGAGCTTACATTCCCTCTCCCCTACAATTGTGCACCATCCTCTATGCACACTATGATGATATACATACACAAATTTGCATTGCAATACTTAGAAAAATAAAAATTTGCAATTTTACAACTCTAACAGTAGTTCCAACCATAATCTCTTGTTCCTGTCAACCTGCTAACCCAAGGAATGCACCATTTGTTTATCAATGATAATTTTTTTATCATGGATGACCCAAGGAATGTGTCATTCTTTTAATAGGGACCCCAATGCAGTTGGCTAAGACTCACAGATGTGGTTCCATAGCTCTAACTGCTCAAAATGGAGTCTCACATTCTTTTTTCTTAAAAAATGAAAAAACATTGCTGGTATTCTTCCCGAATGTTTTCTTCATTCTCCCATGTAGCATCTTCAGGACAGTAGCAGGTCCATTGAACCTTTACTATCCCTATGAATTTTTTCCTAATAACTTTGACTTTTCAGTCCAAGATGCGTACTGGTTTCACTTGGAAATTCCCTTCGTGCTCCACCTGGATCACATTCCAATCAATTATGTGGTTAGGATCAGGAACACATTTATTTAATAATGACACATGAAATACATTATGCACTCTCATGGATGCATGAAATGCTAGCATGTATGCAATTGACCCTATCTTTTCGAAGATTTCAAAAGGTCCACAATATCTTGCTTCCAACTTTGGGAAACTTCCTAATGTTAGCGAGCTTCTCTTCGCCTTCACTTTTAAAAACACATGTTCTCCCACTTTAAAATATATAAACACTATGTTCTCGTCTGCATAATTTTTCTTCCTATCTTGGGAAGCTTGCTTCAAATTTGTCACCCGCTCTTCCATTTCCTTTAACAAATATGTCCCAACAACTACTCTATCTGCTAGATTATCCCAACTCATTGGTGTGTTACATTTTCTTCCATACAATGCTTGAAATGGATTCATTTTAAATGAGGCTTGATACACATTATTGTAATCAAATTCCACTAAGTGGATATACTCCTCCCACTTTGATGGCTAATCCATCACATACATTATGAGAATGTCCTCAATTATTCAGTTGGTCCTTTATATTTTCTCATCTAACTCTAGGTGATATGTTGTACTTAGATTTAGATTTAATCCAAATCCTTTGAACAAACCTTTCCAAAAAATGGAAGTGAAACTTGGATCTTTGCCCGAAGCATTTGCCTTAGGCACCCCATGCATCCTGACAACTTGTTTTATGTAGATCTCTGCAATATTTGTTTCCTTGTGTGTAGTCTTCACTAGAATAATGTAACATCCCGCTCTTGCGCGCAACTGATGTGACTTATTCTTTGAGGACAATTGCATGCAAGTGATTCGGTTCATTATATGACTTACTACTTCTCTTATGGATTCTGATGATGAGACTGTGGATTATGAAGTTATATTATGATTATGTATGGACATATGCTATTGAATGGTTTCTCCTGAGTGTGCATGATTCTTTATTGATTGAGGATGCCGATGGAATTGATGGACCTCCTTGGACTCCGGATTGAGTCAGGGAGTTGACTGTATATGGTTTGAGTATTTCTGTTATTGCATATGTGACATATGACAGGGTATATTACGATGTTGTTTATGGATCATTGACATGTTTCATTGATGGATGCAGGCTGGCGATTGCTTGCTAATCAAACTCACATTTGGAGTAAAGGGGTAATGCATGAAAACCAAAGATATTGAGGGAGAGGTGTGGTAGCAACCCTTCCACAACCTACTAGCACTCCCGCCATGGCTTGAACTGTAGGTTAACGATTACCTAGGTCGAGAGATCCATGATACCGTGAGGGAAGATTGAGATAGTCGCTCACGAAGATTCTAAGGGGCGCGCAATAAGGCATGGTCCTTATTCCTTAGAGGCCCTTAGTCTCCCACAAGGTCACCTAACAGAGTATTGAATCCAAGGGTTAGACGTCTACCAAAATCAGTCAAAAGGTGAGTGACATCCTTGGAGCATGTAGTGTGTCTTGAAGGGCACGTCACATAAATGAAACATGATTAAATGTGAGTGACACCCTTGGAGCATGTAGTGCATATTTAAGGGCACGTCGCGATGTTTAAAAAAAGGTGAGTCAATGAACCTAGGTGCCTAGAAAACAATATCTTACCTTGACATGGTCAACCTTAAATTAATTATGTATGAGTAAAGTTCATTAATTTTAATTTCTCCCTTAAATTTTTTTGCTAAGCCTAGTTGAAATTAAAGCCTAGGTCTAAGTAAGATATGAGGAAAAAAAAATTAATTAAACAATTAATAAAGGGGGATGAAGAAAAGAAAAGGGGGAAAATTAAATTTAGAATTTAAAGGAGGATTAAATTATCGAAAAATTTAATTGTTGTCTATGTGCAAAACCTTCTAATTCTGAATAATCAACTTATGTTGTGTTGGGCTATTATAAAGTGGTTATCAAATTCGTTGGGTTATCAAATCTAGGTGCCAGTGGGAAGTGAATAGAATTTAGTGGTTGTAAGCCTCAGTTGAATAGAAGAACCCAAAAGCCCCGAGCTAGTTGAACTGAAGAAGGGTTTTTGATGAAAAAAAGGGAGCTATCATTACTTAATTTGATTGTTAATATTTCTTTTCTTTTTAGATGTAGGTTGTAGTTTAAAATTCGAATTATAATTATTAATTTATCATCTATATTTTATTCTCTTATCTTTCTTTCTTCGTATAGATAATAGTATTAAGTAACTTTTATTGCTTTTAATTTTATTTTGACCTATTACTAAGCTAAGATTGTTAATACATTTTCACATCTACAATCAGAATTAGTATCTTTATGGGTTTATTAAGCTATAACATTAATCTAAAAAAATATTTATTTCACTATATAAGTAGTTTGTTAATTATCAAGAATATGTTAATTTCACTATACAAGTAGTTTGTTAATTATCAAGAATATGTTAATCTATGTTCAAAGTTATTTCTTAGTTGCACATGACTCATGCCAAACTTTTGTGTAAATTTGAATCAATGTAAAATATTGTAGGATAGATTCATTGATTACAATTCTTATTTTTTTCTTCAAACAATGAAAGTTTCAGAAATAATATGATGAGAAAATAAATCCCGCTCTGTAATATCCCAAGGACGAGCCACAATTGTATTTATGAATTGTAAACAAGTTTTGTAGGTTGGTGAGCCAAGTGTTGATAAGCTGGTGGGATTATGTGTTTATTAGGTCGGAGAGCCTAAGTGTTAAAGGCCAGGAGCCTGTTTTTGTATATGTGATTATGCATATCATTAATAAAATATAAAGATCGCTGCGTGTAGACCGACCACGAAGAAAGAGTGATGGGGGTCTAAGCTTCCACAAGGTTGGGTAAGGGAGGAGGCTAAGTGTGTGGGCCTAGGGGCTAAGCTAGAGGGATTACCTCTAAAGGGGATAATAATTTTTTATTATTTCCTGAAGGCTAAGGTGGACATGTTGAGTGTTGTCCTAAGTTCCTGTAAAGAGAACATATGCTAAATGGAGCGCATTCATCTCTAGGGAGACAGGTGTCAACCTGGGCTCATGTGGTTAAAACCCAAGAGTCAAACCGTGTTGGGGGGTTTGTTCTGCCATTCTGTCATCCTTCACCTGAGTTCGCTAGGATCGGGGGCGTCTGAACCCATTTTTCCTTTGCGTTGGACCTCCGCATAACCACGCATTCTGAAAGTCAGAACCTTGAAGATGACCTGTGTATTTCCGTGAACCCAACCTATCCGCTCTTGCAGAGCCGAGTCCGTACCTGAACCATTTTTGGGTTGTTTCCTTCTGTTTTTCCTGAATGGTGTTGACCAATTGTGTTTCCCTCACCGTGCAGGAAAGGAGTTGAAGAAGCAGGTTGTCAGGCCTATGAGAAACACTCTCTCCAGGTGAGAGAGGTGGTTGTGGATTGAAGAGGCAGGTTGTTAGGCCCGTGAGCAACTCTCTCCAGGTGAGAGAGTGTGCTGAGGATGTGAGTTCTCCTGGAAGGAGTCTCGTAGCTGCTACAGATCTCTGAGAATTCCAATCCGGCCTATTGCTGAAGCCCAAGGTAAGGCAGGTGAAGCAACCGATGGACTGTGTGACAATGAAGGTGTATACTCCTAGGGTGGGACATGCATGTGGGGAATGAGAATCTATGAGAAGTGGACATAAGTGGCTCCTGGGAGAGAATTCTTCCTCATAAACTGTGTTTCCTGTTGACCTTGCCTAGCCTAGGATTCCCTTGCCCAGTGGAGCTTAGTCCCAACTCGAGGGTGACCTACTGCTAAGAGTGATGAGGAGTGTGGTCTAAGGCTAGGAGGTTCGTGGAAGGTCTGCACGTAGTTGGTGGTGTTATTCCAGTTGAAAAATAAGTATAATTTATGTGCTTAATTTTATGTTATGCATACCAGTGTTGATTGAATGTTATCATTTATTCCATTGTGTATATGAATTAATGTCTATTATATTTGAATCTGTATGGTAGCAGTAACTCTGTGTTATGTGTTTTATTTTGATTAAAATGCATGTTATATATATATCTGTGAATGTTTTGCGTGGTAGTGTTACTCAACCTATTGAATGGTCGGGGACGTTGTTGTTTGGTATCACAGATAAGTCAGAACTGAGTAGTGGCATTACCAGCCTGGTGATGGCTGGGGATGTTACAAATTGGTATCAGAGCATGGTTTCGACATTGATCTTGGATGGGCCATGTTAGTGGTTAACGAGACAAATTTTTCAGAGTGAATTATTGTCGAAAGAGACAAAATTCAAGTTCAGAGCCAAGGTTTCAACATCGAACCTGGATGGGTTGGGTATGTGGTCATTGGATCCAAAGTTTCAGGTGGAGATTGTGTCTGGAGGGACTGATTTTGGACCTCAGAACCTTCATGAGTGCCAAGAAGTTACCTTGGTCGTGTTACGAAGCTCAGGAGGAGTAGCGGTATCGTAAAACCACTACAGAAGTGGTATTGGAATGCTGAGTAATGTGGGCCATAGGATCTGTTCGAAAGGAATGGAAACCCTTTTACGACCATTAGATCTTGAGAAGTCACGCACGGGTTAGCAAGAGAACCCTTCGAAATTCGCAAAATCGAAAAATTGGAAGTGAAGAGAGGTGGACACCTCCGAAGAAAGGAATCACGAAGTGGATCTCGACCATTGGTTGTGAGAGAGATAAGGACCATCGATTAACTAGGGAGAGTTTGAAATTGCGACAATCAGGAGAGGGGGAAAGTGTTGATGCACAAACTTTCGAAGCCCGAAGTTTCGAAGTGAAAGAGTATACGTGGTGGGGCCGGATGACATCGCCTGGGGTGACGTGGACCTTTCCTATACCTGCCACATGCCCTCACCCAGAATGTTTATAGCTGTACTATGTGGGCCTTGAGGTGGAATAACATAGTTAAAGGTTGGAGGACCCACATTGGCGTTGATCACGATACATCAAGATCGACGGCCAGAAGGCATTGCGGGGACCCAAGTCACACAGAAGTTAATTATCCAAGACGGTCTCGCAATCCAAACCGCGGTTTCATCGAGGGGTTACGTGTCAGCGTCAGAAGAATTGCGGGATGAAAGGCGGGTTGCTCCAAACCATCGTTGCATTCCTCCGCAATTGGAAGAGCGCTCAATGATGTGATGTAATGGCGTCACCAAAGGTGATTGGGAATGTTTAGAGAGTAACGGTTTGGGACGTGTGGATGTGAAATCCTTCGAAGTTACGAAACTCAGACACTTGAAGTTCCATAGTGAGTGTCATCCATCGTATGTTAGATAGATGTGGACTGATGATCCGCCCTACTTCGTGAGTTCAGTAATCTGAAACTCCAAGAGATTGTTGTGTGGTGCTTTGAAATCTTTCGAAGCTGAAGGCCCGAGTAAGCACCTAGTGATCTAGCGCTTGGTCATGGCCCGTGATCACATGGATTGGGGACTGAGAGAAAGGGGTTAGTGCCTGAAAATGATTACAAAGCAGAGAAGAGCTCGGAAAGAAAATGAAATCTGAACGTTTTCTTAAATCAATTTGGTTTATGAATGATGTGGGATTTGTTAAGGAATGATGGCCTGACAAATTCTGGTTGACTGCACGTTGTGTTTGCAGAGTTCAACGAGTGTTAGAAACAAATCGATTTTTCACAAAGCTCTTAGGAGACACTCATAGAGATAATAGAAAAGCATTTTGTTCTACATATAATGTGTTTATGTATTTGTGTTCATTATTATGTTTTTATATGTTGTTCATGGTTTGAATGCGTAAAATGGTGAAGTATTGAATAAGTTTCAATTATTTCTCTTCTTTGAATTTTCGAGTGCAAGCAATGGACATTGTCCACAAGGAGTGCATTGATAGAGGTAAGTTAACCTCAAAGAAGCTCAGAAGAGATACCGTTGAACCTTCATCAGTAGAAGTGCAAGGAGTGCACAGGAAGAGCTCTGTGTTGAGTTCAGAGAGAGATAGAGTCATTGAGAACTCTGTAGGGATCTTCCAGGCGGGCATCAAGCGAGTGCAAGTGTGCACAGAGAGAACTCTTTGTCGAGTTCAGGGAGAAGAGTATAAGAGGAAGATACTCACAGAGCTGTTGAACACTCTGTAGAAAACGCTCAACAAGGTGTGCTTTGAGCAGAAGGTTTCTAGGAGGGAACGAAGTTTTCCTTTAAAAGGAAATAGAAGGGCCGAGACCCTTAGGAGACTGAGTAAATCGAAAAGCTCAGAAGAGATAACGCAAGGAGTGCGTGGGAGACAGACTTATTCTAAGTCCTAAATCTCAAAAGAGATAACGCTTACGAGAGTGAAGATGAGATCCAGGAGGCAGACTCGCAGGAGAAAGGTCAAAGGTCGAAGTATTTGAACACTGACAAAATCTTCCAAGGTGAAAAAAGTCAAAAGCTCAATAGGAGGAGCGACAACAACCGTCAGATCGGTTGTGGGGAGGAGCCTGGACCATTAGATCAACGTCCAATAGAACAAAGGAAGTGCAAAAGAGAGGAATAGATCCCATCCGTTAGGTCTGAGCGTGAAGGACTAGCAGCCGTTGATCGTGGATCATCTCCAAGGGATTGGAGGTCGATGGACGAGCTGGATTACAGGGCCAGAACTTGCTTGGATGTTAAAAATCGGAGAGCGGGCCGCAATTTATACCATGATTTTAACAAAGTGATGCGTGGTAGCTGGAGGTGAATTGCGGGGAAAAAAGTGGGTTGGCCTAAAACCACTCTTTCACACGCCCACAATCATAGTTTTCCATGAGGTCATAGCCCAGGGTCATATGAAGGAAAGGGATATTGAAAAAAAAAGGAAGGGCTAGCGCCTGAAACTTGGAGTTTTGGAAGTGCACAGGAATAGCCTGCGGGTCTGTCAGGACCTTCACATAGAAGGAAAGGGGACATGTGTAAGATTAATAGGGGTCTAGCAAAGGCCTGAAGAGTCAATCCGACTCAACATTTGGAAATATCCTTGACCGGGAGGTCAACATACCTCACTGAGGTGGGGGCACTGCATCGAAAGTGCCCAGGGCAGGAATAATCATGCACAATGATCACAGTGGGAGCACAAGAAGATCTAGGAATCCAGGAAGAATTTTAAACTTCTGGGATCAACAAGGAAAAAATTTATAGGGAGAAAGAAGTTGCTACAATTTCTATGCCAGCAAATATGTTATGGCTTGTTGGGTCAGCCAGAGGAAAGAATGCTTGCATGTTTGCAAGTGTTGTTGGTGATGTTGTTGCATAAGGAGGGAAGCAAGAAAGAGCTGAAGTGTTGGTTATAAGTTTGATAAAAGAAGCATGAAAGCTTCTATTGCCATCATACATCCAGGTAGTATAAAATTTATTAATGGCAGTCATGCATGTATGAGTCTTTATTACTCTTTTTGCATAATTGTTGAAGGAATTTAGGTAAGAATTTGCTTAGCCAGAGTTATTTTATGAAATCACATGATTATATTATTTGAATGCATACCATTGGATGTGGTAAAGGCCGAAGGCCTGTATTAATTCAAAGCTTTTTAGCTTCTGAATGCACACACTAACATAGTAGAATGTCATGTCAATTTGGTTATGGGGTAATAACCAAATAATTAAAAGATAAGAGATTGTTATAGGAATGAATGCCAATAATCTATTCATGTATGGGACCAAGACATGGTTGGATATGGAAAGGTACGAATATGGAAAGGTAATGAGCCACACAGGTACTAAAAGATTCCTACCTTTAAATAAAACTTGGACTACAACCTTTTTTCTAACACTAATGAACACCACAGAATAATATTCTTGGTGTAGTGTTCCGGTCGAAAAGGAAGGCATCCAATTAATTGGGAAGACAATAGGAAGTGTGTGGAGAATGTGTCAACACATTGGTCAGAATTCCAACTTATGGATGGTGAAATACATGACTGAGATGAAGAGAATTATGTAATCCAATGCAAGGTGCACTGATTAATTATACATTGAGAATTGCACTCATGCATAGTAAGAGATAGAATTGTGTACTAAATGCAATGACTGAATGGGTTTTGTAAGTATATGCATATATATTATTGCATGGAAATAATTGTTACTAACAACTGAAATGTTGTTAACTCATGAAGTTGAGGACATTTCTGGGAGGTGTTAGACATTGCAACATGAAAGTTGCAAGTCAAGTAGTCACATGAGCATTGACTACAGGAAATTTTCTTGTTCAGAAAAAAAGAAGAAGTAATGAACTTACAGATATTACTGTGAACATGCATATGCATATAATGACGAGTCATTCTATTTTATTAAATTGTTGGGTAATTGTGATTGAATTGCTAGGTGCAGGAAATTCTAAGTTCACTGCATAAGATTTTGTACATATTGCAATTGAATTATGATGTATAGGAAATACTGAAAATTGTTGGCAGTATGCAAGATGAAGCATTACAAGAAAAATGGTATGTAGTTTGGTGCATGTGGAAAACCACAAGGATGGCTGCATTCATAATATGGAAACAACCAAGATGAATTATGAAATTGAATTTCATGTTTTGAGGAAAAGATGAACTCCCGTTGAACTAAGTTTGAGTTTCTAATAAATTCTTTTATGTTTTCTCATGATAAATGCATGTGGGTGATGCATATGAGATGATGTTGATTAAAGTTGGAATGTTGACTACAAAGAGTAGCTCAGGGAAGATGTTGATTGGAGACAACAAATATTACCCTGTGGATCCCCGATGGATCTGAGTGTGTGTACACTTCTCTTTGGGTTGCCTTGGAGAAGGATGGAGCCATGGAGAGAGAAGTGTGGGGATAGGTTCCCCAGTATGAGGCCTGGAGGGTACCTGGAGACCTTTGAGGGCAGTTGGAACTCCGGGAGCCACGATGCTCTAAGACTTCCTGAGTCGGCTTATTGCTGAAGCCCGAGGAAATGGAGGTGTAGCAATCGATAGACTGTGTGACAGTGAAGGTGTACCCTCTTGGGGTGGGACATGCATGTGGGGAATGAGAGACCGTTGGTTGGAGTGCCGCCGAGGTTTGGTACCTTGGCCTAGAACATGTTGATATGGAAGTCTTCTCAATCAAAAGATACATAACAATTTTCTATTTATTGTATGTTGTGTATCTTGCATACATGTTATAATGTTATTAGAATTGTCTGTATATACATATATATACATTGCATATATGCTTGCATTCCCTGCATCCATGAATGTACATAATGTGTTTCATGTTTCATTGCTTAAGAAATTTATACTTGATGCTAATCATGCTATTGATTGGAATGTGATTCAGGTGGAGCAAGAATGCGTCTTGCAAGTGTATCCTGTGTGCATATTGAACCCAAAAGAGCAAACAACTCCAGAATCGAGCCATAGGGCTTGTAAAGGTCTAATGGACCAGGTACGATCTTGAGGACGCAACATGGAAGCATGAAGATGCCATGCAAAAAGAATACTCACATCGTTTTGAAGATTTGGAAATCTTGTTGATGTTGTGTAAAGAGTTGCACCGAGGACAGTGAAAAAATAAGGGGAGGGGATTGCAATATCCCAAGGACGAGCCCTAATTGTATTTATGAATTGTCAACAAGTTTTGTAGGCTGGTGAGCCGAGTGTTGATAAGCTGGTGGGATTATGTGTTTATTAGGCCGGAGAGCCCAAGTGTTAAAGGCCAGGAGCCTGTTTTTGTATATGTAATTATGCAGATCATTAATAAAATATAAACGTCGCTGCGTGCAGACCAACCACGAAGAAAGAGTGATGGGGGACTAAGCTTCCACAAGGTTGGGTAAGGGAGGAGGCTAAGTGTGTGGGCCTAGGGGCTAAGCTAGGGGGCTTACCTCTAAAGGGGATACTAATTTATTATTATTTCTTGAAGGCTAAGGTGGACATGTTGAGTGCTGTCCCAAGTTCCTGTAAAGGGAACGTATGCTAAATGGAGCGCATGTAGCTCCAGGGAGACATGTGTCGACCTGGGATCATGCGGTTAAAACCCAAGAGTCAAACCATGTTGGGGGGTTTGTTCTGCCATTCTGTCATCCTCCGCCTGAGTTCACTGGGATCGGGGGCATCTAAACCCATTTTTCCTTTGCGTGCACCTCTACATAACCACACATTTTGAAAGACAGAACCGTGAAGATGACCTGTGTATTTCCGTGAACCCAGCCTATCCGCTCTTGCAGATCCGAGTCTGTACCTGAACCATTTTTGGGTTGCTGCCTTCTGTTTTTCCTGAGTGGTGTTGACCAATTGCTATTGTCCTCATTGTGCAGGAACGAAGTTGAAGAAGTAGGTTGTCAGGCCTGTGAGAAACACTCTCTCCAAGTGAGAGAGGTGGTTGTGGATTGAAGAGGCAGGTTTCCAGGCCTGTGAAAAACTCTCTCCAGGTGAGAGAGTGTGCTAAGGAGGTGAGTTCTCCTGGAAGGAGTCCCGTAGCTGCTACAAAGCTCTGAGAATTCTGGTCTGACCTGTTGCTGAAACCCAAGGTAAGGGACGTGAAGTAGCCGATGGACTATGTGACAGTGAAGGTGTATACTCTTGGGGTGGGACATGCATGTGGGGAATGAGAGTTTGTGAGCAGTGGGCATAAGTGGCTCCTGGGAGAGAATCCTTCCTCATAAACTGTGTGTCTTCCTCTTGACCTTGCCTAGCCTAGAATTCCCTTTCCTTGTGGAGCTTAGTCCTAGGTCGGGGGTGACCTACTACTGAGACTGATGAGCAGTGTGGTCTAAGGCTGTGAGGTTCGTAAAAGGTCTGCACGTAGTTGGTGGTGTTATTCCAGTTGAAAGATAAGTATAATTTATGTGCTTAAGTTTATGTTATGCATACTTGTGTTGCTTGAATGTTATCATGTATTCTGTTGCGTATATGAATTACTGTCTGTTACATTTGAATCTGTATGGTAGCAATAACTCTGTGTTATGTGTTTTATTTCGATTAAAATGCATGTTATATATATATCTGTGAATGTTCCGCGTGGTAGTGTTACTTGGCTTGTTGAATGGCCGTGCATGTTGCCGTTTGGTATCACAGTTAAGTCAGAGCTGAGTAGTGGCATTACCGGCCTGGTGATGGCTGGGGATGTTACACTCTCCCTCTCCTAGGACTTCCAAATATTCTTGAAGTTATATGGATTGACCTACTACTACTTTGGTTGTCCCTGATTCACATATAGTCTCATTAGGAAAATATGCATATAAAATAAACAATCTATACTAAATTACCATTTGTAATATTCATTCAATACTAAATTTTAATTTTGTTTCATAAAAATGTGTAAAACACGCTAAGTGCACCCATTTTAATTAAATGCACTATCTAAGATGCACCCCTTTTTATTAAGCATTGGTACAAAACCAAAAGAAGGAGAAGTGGAATATATTAATGATAGTATGGTTAGTGATTAACTATGTTAGTGATTATCCATTAAGTAGTTAAATATAATATATGCCAAATTAAAAAGTGAGACATGATCAAATGTAAATAATATATGCCAAATTAAAAAGTGAGACATGATCAAATGTAATATTGTTATTTTTGTGCACCTACATAAAGAAGCACATTCTATGTACAAGATATTATTATGGAAAATGGAAAAGTAACATTTTTTAAGCCTCTAATCTATTCTATTGCATATCAATTTGTATTTGAGCTTGTTGTTCTTTTGCAGCCAAGGAAAAAACGGAAATAAGACCCTCAATAACATCAATAGCCACGATCTAATGGGGAACAACTTCCTTCAAGACTTGCATTGAATCAAACAATAATGAATATATATATATATATTTGTTTTTTCTGTTAGGTTGAGTATTCTATATGGAACCTCCTAAAACGTTTCACGGTGAGGATGCCTCAATTGCAAAGATACAAGCATAAATATCACAACAACAAAATAAATTATTACAAAAAGTAGACTCAAATAAACCAACAACACAATCATGTTATCATTGAATTGGATAATCATATCTCAAATCAGAATATTCATTGTCCCACATCACCACCCTCATTTATCCTGCATTACGACACTAAAATGAATATGTGCCAATTTTTCAATTAGTTTGATGGGAAACAACTAGATGCATGGATCAACGTTTTCTCCTCTTATTTTAAACATAAACCTAAACTACTATATAGAGCATGATAATAATCACTTTGGTAGCCTATCACCTCTAGGGGATAACAATGCAATGGTGTTAAAATACTCAATATACTTTGATCACATACACCACTTTTGCATATAAATTAAGGATGAGACAAGGGCCCACGCATTACTCATGAAATAACATGTTAGAATTACTTTTTCACAACCATTCATGAGCATTTCCATCATGTTGGGTACAATGAATAATTATGGGTAAAGTGGTATTAGTTATGGAAATTTTCTAGCTAGACAATGCATCGATACATTAAGGTCTTTTGTAAAATCCAATTGCAAATATTCATTTCAGATCTTGATTTATTACCTCCCCTACTTAATGAAGTCACTATATTCTATAGTATGCCTCTTTCCTTGGATTTATGAAATGTTCTTTCAATTGAAAAGAATCTAGTTAATAACCCTTTTGAATTTCATTCTTAGTCTCGACTATCTCCTAATGTAGTGACCTCCCCTATTTCTTAATCTTTCCCACCCCACATTGGCCAATACTATAGTTTTTACAAAATGATATCTCATGATATAGGATATTTGCATGAACTTCATCGCACACTCTTTTCTATGAATTTATTCTCAGTTAGTCAAATCTATTGGACCTCATGAGGGCATGATTGATGTGGAGATCCCACTGAAACATATTCACAACTGATCTAGGTGGATATTGGTGACCATCAACCTACTCCATTGACCAAGAATGGTTCCACATCTTGAGAATTATACAAAAAAATTTTAGGCCCTAAAATTTTGGCACATTTTTCAAGCATTTCCCTTTATTTTTTGGATTAATATTTGTAATGGTCCAAGAAATTCTCTAAACAAGGTTTGTGTGCAAAATTTTCACCTCTGAGAAGTTAAATATCAAATTTCCTCCTCGGAGCCTGCATTCCTTTTCCCATGTTGTTTCCCAGGGTTAGGGTTTTGGATCTTTAGAGTTTTTTCATCTTATGGCATATTTATGCTAAAAGATAGTTTTTTCTTCTTGTAATGTTTTTCATATGAGTAATAATAACTAACACATCTTTCTTCAGAGTTAAGCTACCACTATTCTAGCTAGTTTATATTTCTTTGCATTTTATAGCCTTTTAATATTTCATTCATTAATAGAAATTGGGTTTCACTATATTACTATGCTCTCTAAAATATCTCAGTGTATGTGTTTCCATTTATATTTTTTCCTTGATTTTTTCTCTATGCAATCTAGATCAATGGTATCATAGTAATATGCTCTGTTATTTCTTCATGCATGTCATCGATGAGGTAAAGGAATAGGGAGTTGGCTATCGAACTAACTAAGGTTGAGGAAGACTACTCTTTCTATCCTAAGTAGCCTCCCATGTGGGAAGAAAAGAGAGACGAAGGAGGAGGCCATACAAATTGTTTGTTGGAGGAATCCCTTGCACAATAGAGGAATGAGATAATGGATCATTTCACTGAGATCCTTCGATGACTGGCAACGAAAACATAGACAGTTTCGACAAGAAGTGGTTTAATAGGTGAAACACCCTTCAAGGTACAAGTTAACATTGACATTCCTTTATTTGAAGGCCATATAGACGTATATGCTTTGGAGAAGGTTAGAGTATTATTATTTCGTTTAAAAAAAAATCACTAGTAAGAAGATCATCTCCATTCTCCTTGAGTCCCTTCCACATGCCAAATATTGGTGGGACAGTTACTGAGAGATACATGCTAGGGACGAGTTTATAACATTTAGGATAGAACCAACTTGGGTAGCTTTTGTTGATTCCCTCAAAGAAGAATTCTACCATGTAGAAAACTACGATGACCATTCGCATGATATGGACAATTTTGCACCGAGAAGAGACTAGATGATGTCAGAGTACATCAATATATTCCATACATTCTACTCAGAGCTGGGTATCAAATAATTCAAGAAACACTTGGTATTCATTTACCATAGTGGTTATAGATGTATATCTAAATAAAGGTGTATTTCTCGTACATATTCTCACTAAGATATTCTTTTCAATATGTTGTCAAAATCAAACAAAATTTTAACCAAAGAATGAAGAAATTAAAAATAAAAATTGATACCTAGTGCTCATTTACCTAATGACCTAACACAAATGCTCTCTTCTATATAATGAATAAATTAAACATCATATTCAAGAGCTCATTCAAAAGAGCTACTTTCAACCGAGCTCCTCAGTTTGTGGGAGCCCAATTATGTTGGTGTAGGAGGATGGGGCATGGCAGTTTTGTATTGATTTCGAATCTCTAATTAAAAACAAATTCAAGAACTGATATCCAATCCCCTATATTGATGATATTCTTGACTAACTCAAGGGTGCCAAGTTTTTCAGCAACATTGCTCTAAATTCAGGCTACAACTATGTACAAATTGTTGGATGATATCTTGCAATTGTTCACAAATTAATTTTTGGTTGTATATCCTCATCTTCAACAAAGGTTAGGCACAACATTTGCATCACATTCATCAATACCTGAGCACCTTGTGATAGGACAAGTTATATTTGTGGTGATTCTCTAAAAAGGCTATTTTGGCACCCTACAAGAATAATATCATAGCATAAGCCAATACAAAGCTTTTCTCTTAGAGTGTTTGGGTCATTTTAGGATCCCATGGTCTGTTATTTCAAATAGGGACAATAGGTCCTTGAGTACTTTGTGGTCTAGCATGTGGTTTCTAATGGAAATTATGCTGACCAAATTGACTGCCCTCCACCCCAAATACATGGAAAAATAGAGGTAGCCAATAGGATGATTGTGCATATCCTGAGAATCTATAACTCCAAACATCTACTCACATGGAATGACACCTTCTTTATTTTCACCATAGATACAATAAAGCTCTTTATAGCTCTTTTTAGGTGTTTTTGGAGTTTTAACTATTGGCACCAATTGATGTATCTCTTCCCATTACTGTAACGACCCCTTCGTTACGTCTATGAATAACGAAGTACAATAGAATTTTTTTTCTTTTTCTTTTCTTTTTAACAAATAAGATATTAACAACATCACCTAATGCACTAAGGTGACACATGATCAAAATATAAACAACTCTACATATCATTGCGGAACGAGATTTCAAAATATAATGCCAAACAATCTCAT
>ML791095.1:425232-435797 GCA_009831015.1 Picea engelmannii | reverse complement strand
ATTGAGTGTGCAGGGTTTCGGACCTTGAGGATGCAGAGGCATCGGTGGAACTCCCTTGGACTCCGGATTGAGTCAGGGAGTGGGCTATTTGAGTTGTTTTCATTTACAGTGATATTGTGTGGCCCCTTTGCGGCTCGGGGGGCGTTACAATTACATCTACATAGGAAGAATCTTCCCATACTTATACCAAGGCTAATAGAGAAGACACATTTTTTGAATGGATCAAGTGCATCCAACAACAATTTCATGATATTTTGTAAAAAGATAATGCCAAATACAAGTAGCACCATAATTAGCATTGGGTTCCACACAAGTTTTAAGTGGGAGATAAGGAATTAAATTTGAATAAAGAGTGCCTAAGGTTCCCATCAAAATCTCCACCCACTCCAATACAAGCCTTACGCCATCACTAAGGTTGTGGGTGACGATTATTTTGGATTAAGTATTCCCCCTTTCCTTAAATTGCACCTTGTGTTTAATGTGGAGTTGCTATGACTGTACTTTCCACCTCGCTTCGACACATTTCATTGAACAAGGGATAATAAACTAAATCATGGACACCAAGATGAAGGTCACCCACCAATAGAACATCCAACTCTATCAAGTCATCAAAGTAGTGCATCTCCTTCACTCGAGAATGTGACTGACCAAGATTAAGATTTAGTATAAGTTTCCTCATTTGATGGGGGAACTTGATGTAATGGGGGCCCCTACTTCCTTAAGGGTGATAACTGATCCAAATAGATACTAGTGGCCACCCACCTATTCCACTGACTCAAATTGGTTCCACATCTTCATAGTTCTACTACATATTTTTAAGTCCCAAACTTCTAGCATGTTTTTAGGGCATTTCCGTATGTTTTTCACAGTGGACATAGGCTACCCAATCAAATGTTGCATTCCTTTTCAAACACATACATCATGGATTAAGCTTTATAATGGTCAAAGAAACACTCTAAATGGAGTTCCTTTCCAAACACATAGAGCATGGATTAATCTTTGTAATGGTCTGAGAAATTCCCTAAGAATAGTTTGTATGCAAACATTATGTGCTCCCCCCCCCATGAGAAGTTGATGTATCAGCTAGCCTCCTTTGGTCCCACATTCCTTTTTCCACATCATTTCCTATTGTTAGGTCTCAAGATATTTAAGATTTTTTCATTTTAGAGCATCATACTTTATGTTGAAAAGATGTTTTGACCTCTTGTAATGTTTTTCTTCCGAATGAGCATAATAAACACATATTTCTTCAAATATAAGAGACCACCATGCTAGCTAGTTTTATCACTTTTCATTTTACACTCTTTTTCTATTTCATTCATTAAGAGAATTTGGGTTTCATTGTATTACTATTCTCTTTTCCATATTGTGTGTGTGTGTTTTTCCATTTATATTTCTACCTTCATTATCTATATAATCCAAATCAAATGATAGTACTTTTGACTCATACTTTGACTCCGTTTTAGTTCATGCAACATTTTTTAATCACA
Organism: Picea engelmannii; assembly: GCA_009831015.1. NCBI lineage: Eukaryota > Viridiplantae > Streptophyta > Pinopsida > Pinales > Pinaceae > Picea > Picea engelmannii. The sequence goes on along the minus strand of ML791095.1, from coordinate 434,307 downwards.
AGTGCCAAATTAAAAATCATGTGGTTTAGCTAATTATGGACAACGATAATAAAAAAAGGTTGGTCTTAGTTGCCCTTGTCAAGGCAATGGCTTTGTTGGTCTCTCATCATATTCACCGTACAATCTCAATTGAGTAAAAGAACATGGTTAGTCCTTCTTGGTGTCAGAACAATGTGTCATCACCTTTTTTTATTGACCCTCATTTCTATGACAAAGTTCTAGGCAATGTAACCCTTATAAATTGTGTTGCCTCACTTTTGGGTATTCCTTATCGTTTTCATTCCTCGAGAACACCTTGACTCTCCCTTGTCTCCAACAATTAAAGTGTGTTGCACATGGCTCTCCATAAGAGCTTACACCTTTTCGTTCTCCCTCACACCACCTCTGATCCTGTCACACCACACCCGCATTCCTTTCCTTCTATATTTCCCACCACACAATTAGAATATATACCAACTCATCGTCATTCCAAGCCAAGATTTTAAGTGAAAGGAAGCAACGAGAAAGAGATAAAAGAGGAATATATCGATACGCTGAAAGACTAATACACACTCTAACTACAAAAATATGATACCTCGAAGGATGGAATTCAAATATTGAGATGGACAACTTTACATCTTCAAAAAAAGGTTGAGAAGGCTCAAAAATATTTGGAATGTATTTTCTTAGAGCACCAATAATTGACAGCCTAGATACATTCCCTTATTATGTTTTTCTTGTATTAATACTCATTTTTCAATCAATGAAGCACTTCTCTTAAAGTGGCACGATAATGGGGACCATGTCCACTTAAACTAGAAACAAATGGTATGAAATCCAGAGAATGAGAAGTGGAATATGTTAATGATATTGTTAGTGATTAGTGCTCTTTGTGATTACTCATTAAATAGTTAAATATAATGATAATTAAAATAAAAAGGGAGGGATATTGTCCACTTAAATTGGGAAGAAATGGTATGAAATGGAGAGAATGAGAAGCGAAATGTATTCATGATAGTGTTGTTAGTGATTAGTGCTCTTAGTGATTACTCATTAAGTGGTTAACTATAATATTAATTAAAATATTCTATGTACAAAATATGGTTAACTATAATATTAATTAAAATATTCTATGTACAAAATATTATTATGAAAAATGATAAAATGATATTTTTTTTAGCTTCTAAGCATGTTTCAAATCACTTTCTCTTAAAAAAAAACTCCAATCCTAGCTTGAGAGAGGGTTAATACTAAAATCCCATCTAAGACTGATTTAGAATCTTGGTACAACACTACCACCCTATCAACTACCATCGGTAATGTTTTTCAATATATAAAATGAAGCAAGACAAAATAATCTCATTGCACTGTTGAATTGATCACTTTTCATAAAATATCTTGACTCTCTCTATCTTGCTTACAAGAAAACACAGTACATTCAATCATGGAAAAATCCTTCTCATTATTACAAGGATTCATGAAGTCACTTGAGGACATCTACGATAGTCATCAACCGGATCCCTAATAAAATAATCAATAATGAATCATATTCATCAGGACAAACTTCAACTAGTTCAAATAATTTAATGTGTGCAAAGAAAAATTCACCCAATTGTTTGGAAAAATGTGCATGATAATTTTCTTGAAAACTGATAATATATGCGATGAAAACCACTTGGACATGAGTTTACAAGAAATTTCTCGAAGATAATCAAATGTGACATGTCACCTACCTTTCAGACCAACATTTAATGTCTAATAATATAGATTGTAAGATAGAAAAAATACAATTCCAATTTCATTATCGTTGAGAGACAAAATAATGTTTCCTTGAACCCATAGTACACTAGTGTTGCGTTGAGAGACAAAATAATGTTTCCTTGAACCCATACACTAGTGTTGTAACCTCGACTCTATACCACTTCTAACATCCCCATAAAACCTTGTCTCTGATACCACTTCTAACATCCCCATAAATATTAGTAAATCTTAAACACATTAACATTTATCATTTCATTAGAGGGCCATCACAGGAAAACATAAAGTTAAGGAATCAATGCTAAGCTATATTCATTCCAAATCTACTAGCACGTGTCAATGTAATTTCAAGTTTTCCTGCTTGTTATGTTGCGAAAATTAACATCCCCATAAATATTAGTAAATCTTAAACACATTAACATTTATCATTTCATTAGAGGGCCATCACAGGAAAACATAAAGTTATGGAATCAATGCTAAGCTATATTCATTCCAAATCTACTAGCACGTGTCAATGTAATTTCAAGTTTTTCTGCTTGTTATGTTGTGAAAATTAGTATAAAAGTTTACAAAAATTCCAAACAACCATACACACTCCTTCTTGTGCATAGTTAGCAATTAAAAAAAAAAAACTATCAACAATGGTAAGGGCACTATTTGCTACAGCATGAGACTTACTACAGTGCATGATCCAATCAAGACTACAAACACTCTACCAATTTATAGGGAAATTGCTACATATCTTTGCCACCAATATCGCAATTTTACTTACAAAAATATCAACACATATGTGACGTATCTGTATCTATTATTTAATAAGTATCAAACAGGATATGCCAGTGAGGAAGCATATCTAACAACATAACATTGTATTATTTGCAACTAACACAGATTATTACTCTATATTTAGCATTATTATGTTTCATCTACTATGGTTTATGGTGATGTATATTAAGTTAAAGTGCCACAACCTCACATTTGGAAAAATACAAGTGAGTGTATTCAGTATTTACTTTTCCATCAAATCTATTAACATGTGGCCTTGATCTTCATTTTATTATCCAATGAAAACAATTTACCAATTTTCATTTTATTATCCAATGAAAACAATTTACCAATTTTCAAATGGCATGCCCATAGCCTTCCCATCTCATACTTTTAATGGACATTAGCTACACTGTAGATATCCATATTGTAGCATCCACACTGAAGGCTGATTTAAATCCACAGTTAAAGGACCCCTTAATTAGATGTGTTTATGGACAAAATTCCTAAAACAATAACATGCATCCTTCATATTTCAATTTCCAATATTCACCCTATTGAGATGACCTTTGATCCTTTCAAGAAAGAGAAGCTTCTTAAGAGAAAATGTTGTTGCACAACAAACATCCTGTTTATACATTAACATGTTCTCTTTTTTCAGTCAAACTCAGAAATTCTAACATAAAATAGCAATTTTGTCCAAATTTACATAATTTACATCATGATTTTGATCAAAAAAATCCAAAAGATAGAACTTTTAGTCAATGCCATAAGTCATCAGATTTAAATTGCCAAGTAAATTATATTGCCAATGAATTAGAATTGGTAAATTATATTGTAAGTAAATTATAGATAGCTGAACTGAAAACAATTCAAATATAATCCATCTGTGGCTTATACTTCATATTCACATTGTCTCTTATGAGCTCTCTAACTTGTGATTATTATTCTTATGAATTCTCTAACTTGTAATTATTATTCACATTATTATTTATAACTTGTGATTATTATTCTTATGAATTCTCTAACTTGATTATTATTCACATTATTATTTAGAACTTCTTGTTATTATTTACACCATGACTTATATGAACCATTTTTATGATTATGGTTATTGCCATTTCTAATTTGTAATGAGTATTCATAGTTTACACCATGACTTATATGAACCGTTTTTATGATTATGGTTATTGCCATTTCTAATTTGTAATGAGTATTCATAGTTTCACATATATGAGCCATTTCTAACTTGTAATTTCTATGATGGTAGTTATTGCCATTTCTAACTTGTGATTATTATTCGCACTATCACTTATATGAGCCATTTCTAACTTGTGATTGTGGTTACTGCCATTTCTAGGTATCACAGTCTGGTATGTTTTAAAGCTGATCATATATATCACAATCCCATGCAAGTGGCACCTGCCAGCCCACATAGATAAACTGAGAAGGACCTGACAGTCTAGCAGCTACTTAGACGCCGCAATCCGCTCTACGATGAACCAAATGGAATCCGCCAGCACATATATTCTACCTTTTTCCTGTACTTGGAATCCTCCATGCCTGCTGTCTTTGCCAGCTCGGTGATGAATTTTCAGACTGTTCTGTCAAATTCAAACGTGGTTCCAGTGTATTTTGAGATGCATGCACGGCTTCAATTCTGAAGGCGTCCTCCCACTTTATGTCTTCTTCAAAGCCAGGCCAACCCAACCAAACTAATTGGCTGTTCACCGTGTTCGTTTCCCATGACTTGTGTGCCAGTACGGTTGTGATGCATTATCACTGAAATTAATGACACTTACATGTATTCATTTCTTTAAAGATATTTGTATTATCAGGTTGGGATTGACACGTATCACACACAATCACTGGCAGGTCAGGGCCGGGCCGGGCATGGCATTCCCCTATAAAATCATGTCGTTTCAGTGCATTTTTGCAAAGTCTGTGTTGAGTTTCACATTCAGTGTGTAGTCGCTATGGCTTTTGATTCTAACATGGATGGATGATTGGATAAATGTCTCAGTCAATGGTTGCTGCTGCAGCATCATCACGATTCACACCTCAATGCCCAATAATGGAGTTTTATACATATCAGGATCTAGCTATCAATAATGGAGTTTTCTAGGATCTAGCTATTTGTTTATCTAATATTTACAGGATATAGCTATTCGTTTATCTAAATATTTTGATTAAATCTGCATTGAAGCATTGCACTGATTAAAGGTTATTGGGTATATGGGGATATATCACTATTTGTTTCGGTTTCTATTTTGATTGATTGATTTGGGGTGCTAATTAATCTAAGAAGATGAGTATTTGTGTGGAATATTAGTATTTTTAGAGTAATTGGTTTAGTTTCTATTCTAAGAAGATGGATATTTGTGTGAAATATTAGTACTCTCATAGTTATTGATTTTAGTTTCTGTTTTGATTGATTCCAATTTTGAGTGTCTACCCATATAAGAAGATGGACATTTATGTAGAATAGTAATATTTTTGGGGTTATTTGTTTTGGTTTCTGTTTTGATTAATTCTTATTTTGGGGTGTTTACCAATCTGAGAAGATAGGTATTTATGTGGAATATTAGTACTTTCAAGATTATTGGTTTTAGTTTCTGTTTTGATTAATTCCTATTTTAGGGTGTTTACCAATCTGAGAAGATAGGTATTTATGTGGAATATTAGTACTTTCAAGATTATTGGTTTTAGTTTCTATTTAGAATGATTCATGTTTCAAGGTGTCTGGCACCTATGTGGAATATTAGTATTTTCAGAACTATTGATTTTGGTCTGTATGCGAATCTTAATACCCATTTCTACTTGAAGCCCTTGCCAATTCATAGAAATTTTTATAAAAAAAAATAATGGACACTTACTTATTGTATTGAATGTTTTACAATTTATTTTATTAACCTAATTTATTTGCAGTATATAGATCTCTCCTTCCCATATTGTAAGAGTATATAATTTCTCTATGTGTAACAAAAATGTACAATATCCTTCAGATACTGTAATATTTTATTAACCTAGTTTATTTGCAGTATAGAGATCTCTCCTTTCCATATTGTAAGAGTATATAATTTCTCTCTGTGTAACAAAAATGTACAATATCCTTCAGATACTGTAACTTCAGATACTTTAAGAGTATATAATTTCTCTAACTGTAACAAAAAATACAATATATAATTATACTTTTAAATCTTTAATACCATTCAATCAATATTATATGCTTTTTATTTATCCGGTTAGAGAAAAGCTAATCCAAAGCATACATGATTGGCACTAATAGATGGCTTTAAATTCTGATTTTTTAAATGTACAATTCCTAACATTTGAGGGGAGAATCTTGATGATGCTGCATCGGCAATAAATGACTACAATGGAGATGCTGGTATGCTTGCCTGCTATTCACAAAGTTCAAGGTGACTATTTATCTAATCCTATGTTTAATTTGTTGTGTAAAATTTGTTAGCAACATTTAAAAGTTTTTTCCTTAAATATAGGTAGTATTGCACATTTTCATTAGAAATGATCAAGTTTTGCAGTTTTGGTAAGTTGTCATGCTACCTTGGAAGGAATGGTCTAAAAAAGCAGTCTAGAAAATTTTAGGGGCTAAATTTGACAATGAATTAATTTTACATATTAGTTTATTTTTTAATCAATAAATTGTTCCATTTTTTTTTTTAAAGTATTCCACAAAATTCTAGTAATTATAAGATTTTTTAGAAATTTGAATGTTTTTATAAAAAATATCACCAAATATTTTATGGTTAGAATTAACGAATTAATATGATTCTTTAAATTAAAAAAAAAACAATTTTAATTTTGTTTTAGTCTTTAGACTAAGAATGGCATACAAATATAATCAAATTTCCAATCATTTTTCCATTTTTGATAGAAGGAAGATAGTTATATTAGCATGTTCTGTTCTAGTTTCTTATTTAGAATGTGATTTAATTTTTCCACCTATTTAATGGATAATATCCAATATAAATCTGTTGATGTTATAGGGATTGCCCTTAAATACAACATCTGATTTGAGAGAGATATTGAGTAAATATTCTATTCTAAGAAGATGGGTATTTGTGTGAAATATTAGTACTCTCATAGTCATTGGTTTTGGTTTCTGTTTTGATTGATTCCAATTTTGAGTGTCTACCCATATAAGAAGATGGACATTTATGTAGAATAGTAATATTTTCAGGGTTATTTGTTTTGGTTTCTGTTTTTAATTAATTCCTATTTTGGGGTGTTTACGAATTTGAGAAGATAGGTATTTATGTGGAATATTAGTACTTTCAAGATTATTGGTTTTAGTTTCTGTTTTGATTAATTCCTATTTTAGGGTGTCTACCAATCTGAGAAGATAGATATTTATGTGGAATATTAGTACTTTCAAGATTATTGGTTTTAGTTTCTATTTAGAATGATTCATGTTTCAAGGTGTCTGGCACCTATGTGGAATATTAGTATTTTCAGAACTATTGGTTTTGGTCTGTATGCAAATCTTAATACCCATTTCTACTTGAAGCCCTTACCAATTCATAGAAATTTTTATAAAAAAAAATAATGGACACTTACTTATTGTATTGAATGTTTTACAATTTATTTTATTAACCTAATTTATTTGCAGTATAGAGATCTCTCCTTCCCATTTTGTAAGAGTATATAATTTCTCTATGTGTAACAAAAATGTACAATATCCTTCAGATACTGTAATATTTTATTAACCTAATTTATTTGCAGTATAGAGATCTCTCCTTTCCATATTGTAAGAGTATATAATTTCTCTAAATGTAACAAAAAATACAATATATAATTATACTTTTAAATCTTTAATACCATTCAATCAATATTATATGCTTTTCATTTATCAGGTTAGAGAAAAGCTAATCCAAAGCATACATGATTGGCACTAATAGATGTCTTTAAATCCTGATTTTTTAAATGTACAATTCCTAACATTTGAGGGGAGAATCTTGATGATGCTGCATCGGCAATAAATGACTACAATGGAGATGCTGGTATGCTTGCTTGCTATTCACAATGGTCAAGGTGACTATTTATCTAAACCTATGTTTAATTTGTTGTGTAAAATTTGTTAGCAACATTTAAAAGTTTTTTCCTTAAATATAGGCAGTATTGCACATTTTCATTAGAAATGATCAAGTTTTGCAGTTTTGGTAAGTTGTCATGCTATCTTGGAAGGAATGGTCTAAAAAAGCAGTCTAGAAAATTTTAGGGGCTAAATTTGACAATGAATTAATTTTACATATTAGTTTATTTTTTAATCAATAAATTGGTCCATTTTTTTTTTTAAGTATTTCACAAAATTCTAGTAACTATATAATTTTTTAGAAATTTGAATATTTTTATAAAAAATATCACCAAATATTTTATGGTTAGAATTAAAGAATTAATATGATTATTTAAATTTTTTCTAAAAAACAATTTTAATTTTGTTTTAGTCTTTAGACCAAGGATGGCATACAAATATAATCAAGTTTCCAATCATTTTTCCATTTTTGATAGAAGGAAGATAGTTATATTAACATGTTCTGTTCTAGTTTCTTATTTAGAATGTGATTTAATTTTTCCACCTATTTAATGAATAATATCCAATATAAATCTGTTGATGTTATAGGGATTGCCCTTAAATACAACATCTGATTTGAGAGAGATATTGAGTAAATATTCTATTTTAAGAAATATTAGTACTCTAAGAAATATTCTATTCTAAGAGATATGGGTATTTGTGTGAAATATTAGTACTCTCAGTCATTGGTTTTAGTTTCTGTTTTGATTGATTCCAATTTTGAGTGTCTACCCATATAAGAAGATGAACATTTATGTAGAATAGTAATATTTTTGGGGTTATTTGTTTTGGTTTCTGTTTTGATTAATTCCTATTTTGGGGTGTTTATCAATCTGAGAAGATAGGTATTTATGTGGAATATTAGTACTTTCAAGATTATTGGTTTTAGTTTCTGTTTTGATTAATTCCTATTTTGGGGTGTCTACCAATCTGAGAAGATAGGTATTTATGTGGAATATTAGTACTTTCAAGATTATTGGTTTTAGTTTCTATTTAGAAGGATTCATGTTTCAAGGTGTCTGGCACCTATGTGGAATATTAGTATTTTCAGAACTATTGGTTTTGGTCTGTATGAAAATCTTAATACCCATTTCTACTTGAAGCCCTTGCCAATTCATAGAAATTTTTATAAAAAAAAATAATGGACACTTACTTATTGTATTGAATGTTTTACAATTTATTTTATTAACCTAATTTATTTGCAGTATAGAGATCTCTCCTTCCCATATTGTAAGAGTATATAATTTCTCTATGTGTAACAAAAATGTACAATATCCTTCAGATACTGTAATATTTTATTAACTTAATTTATTTGCAGTATAGATATCTCTCCTTCCTGTTATCCCCGATATCTAGGGATAACTAGGAGATCATGTCTCGAGGCCCACATGGTCCTAGACATGGAGTACCGAGAGCAGGAGCGACCTGAGCATGGTCCTGGAGGACCCATCTTCTTCTCAGCCAGACTTATCCTGCCA
>ML791095.1:356691-405203 GCA_009831015.1 Picea engelmannii | reverse complement strand
AAAGCTAACACAATTCTTCACAAGTTTTGTTTTTACTGTAAAGTGAAATTCTAAATAAAACAAATACTTTTATATGTCGGAAGTTGAATAACTTGTGAAAATACAGTTTTTTTTCTCATAAAACAAGCAAAAGTGTAACCCACTGCAAGCACGTTCTAGTCTTCTTTGTTTTGTCTCGCAAACAGGTGCATCGCCAGTGGTCTTATCCCTTTGACTATCTCTCTTGGGCAGCAATCTGTGGAAGGGGTTTTCCTTGACTTGGCCTTTTACCTTTAGCCCTTCATTGAACCAGATCGCCTTAGGCACGTCTCCCTTGGACTTGCCCTCCTAAATAGAAAGAGCCCCCCATCGAGGCGACAGTGGGTGGGGAAGCTCCTGTTACGCCGGTTTCAAGCCCTGACTCAAGCCCTTGGACCTTTCCTACAAACCGTGCGATAACACTTCCCATATTGTAAGAGTATATAATTTCTCTATGTGTAACAAAAATGTACAATATCCTTTAGATACTGTAAGAGTATATAATTTTTCTAAGTGTAACAAAAAATACAATATATAATTATACTTTTAAATCTTTAATATCATTCAATCAATATTATATGCTTTTCATTTATCCAGTTAGAGAAAAGCTAATCCAAAGCATACATGATTGGCACTAATAGATGGCTTTAAATCCTGATTTTTTAAATGTACAATTCCTAACATTTGAGGGGAGAATCTTGATGATGCTGCATCGACAATAAATGACTACAATGGAGATGCTGGTATGCTTGCTTGCTATTCACAAAGATCAAGGTGACTATTTATCTAATCCCATGTTTAATTTGTTGTGTAAAATTTGTTAGCAACGTTTAAAAGTTTTTTCCTTAATTATAGATAGTATTGCACATTTTCATTAGAAATGATCAAGTTTTACAGTTTTGGTAAATTGTCATGCTACCTTGGAAGGAATGGTCTAAAAAAACAGTCTGGAAAATTTTAGGGGCTAAATTTGACAATAAATTAATTTTACATATTAGTTTATTTTTTAATCAATAAATTGGTCCATTTCTTTTTTTTTTTAAATATTCCACAAAATTCTAGTAACTATATAATTTTTTAGAAATTTGAATATTTTTATCAAAAATATCACCAAATATTTTATGGTTAAAATTAAAGAATTAATATAATTTTTTAAATTAAAAAAAAAACACAATTTTAATTTTGTTTTAGTCTTTAGACCAAGTACGACACACAAATATAATCAAATTTCCAATTATTTTTCCATTTTTGATAGAAGGAAGATAGTTATATTAACATGTTCTATTCTGGTTTCTTATTTAGAATGTGTTTTAATTTTTCCACCTATTTTATGAGTAATATCCAATATAAATCTGTTGATGTTATAGGGATTGCCCTTAAATACAGCATCTGATTTGAGAGATATTGAATAAAACATACTATTAATTTACCCCAAAATATGTGTAAAGGTCATAAGACTTGATCACTCCAGTTAATTCGCCTAGCTGAAATTTAGGCTTTTACAAATCAAAGATAAATAAAAAATGTTTTAATCATTGTGAAAGTTAATGGATTTAAATCTTCAGGTATGTTTCATGTGAAGGGAGATTAGAAAAATACAGTTTACAGGGCACCGTCACTCAAAGTGTCCTGGTTCAAAGGCAGTGGCAGAGCACTGCATACGAAATTTCTATGATTGCAGGTTGCCAACATGAGAGAAAATTGACTTAATTTTTAGTCCAGAGAAGGCTCCTAGTTACGGCTTGGGTGCGGACAGATCTTCAAATACTATAATAAACAAGATTGGTACGTTGAATTTTTTTAAACAAGATTGGTACGTTGAATTTTTTTATTAATATTTCTGTGAACGAGATTTTGTAATTATTGTGTTTGTGGATGAGTTTAAACTTTCTATGATTTGGATGTGTTTTTGGGATGTACCTAGAATTTGGGTCTTAAAGAATGGTTGGAATTGTTAATTTTTTATTTATTTGAATATTGTTTTGGTAATATTATTTAAATTTAGGTATGTTAGTTTAAATGTTTTAAGTTTTGATATTTTTGGGGAATATAATTAAGTGTATTAAATTTTTTTAACACACTTCTAATAAAAAACCAAAAATTAAGAAGTTTAAATAAAACTGCATTTTTTATTACTGAATTTGTATTTTTTATCAAATAAATTCAACATCCTCAAAAACTCTTCACTATATCAAAATTTTAAACAAAAATAATAAAAAAAACCAGTTTTTTTAATATGATATCTTAATTATACTTTGTATTCACAGATTACATGATAAATCTGTAAAGGTGAAATTCATGGTAAAATGATATTTTGGTTATGCTTTATATTCATGATGGAATACGAGGGTGCCATGCGGAGCAGAAGGGATACGTGGAGCAGCGCCAGGAGGGGCCATTAATGGCGGCCAACCGCCCTCACATCCTTGCCATTTATGATGGGCATAAACCCAAGCGGCCTGCACCATTTGAGCGCGAGGAGAACAGCGGGCCAGAGCATTAAGACCGCAGCCTTAATGGCCATAGCTACCATTTTCTCCCTTATCAGCAGTTTGGGTGGCCTTGGGATGATCCAAAAAGTTGCAGAGCCCAATGGGAACAATCTAGCAGTGGGCACTCCGGCAATAGCTCTAGTCATAAGCATGCCTCGAGCAAGAGGACGGCCTCGCAGAGGCGTAGGGTGGTACGCGGCCGACTCGCGATGGAAGAGTCAAAAGAAGTTTGAACGAGCACTGTCTCTCGCCAAGAGAAGGAGACCCAGGAAGTCCAGAGGAACAAGGACGCCTCCCATGGCGTATGTCGAGGAGATTCCTCCGAAGGAATCCCTCCAAAATTTCTCAGAGAGTCTCCTTTTTACGGTTCCAGACAATTGGAATCCCCCCGCTTGTTTTGGAGCATAAGTCATCACCCCTGGTCCAAGAATTGAACGCGACCCCAACGACACTCCAGCTGAGGAATTCACACCTTGCTTTGTAGAGGAAGAGATACAGAGAGGTAGCAAAGATTACATCCGTGAGCCTCCTTCTCAAATGGGGTCGCCGAGTGGGCAGCAAGCACACCAGGAGGAGGTCGACGTGCAGAATTCGCAGTACCAACCACCACTTCTTCAACTAGAGCACCTGAATTTGATCTTTGATGTACGCAGCATGGTGGACGACCAAATCTTTGGAGCCATTCGTATCAATCAACATCTGGATATGCTGTACGCCGCCTACTCCAGCGCCACCCCGAGGCACCAATGAACCACCTGCGCTCAGGTCTACGCCATCCCTGTTAAATGCGGCAAAGAGAAGGATGACCATGAAGACATCGGCTGATAGGTTTTTCTATTTGTTCACTGCTCTTTACACTTTTCTTTTGATGCATAATAGAGCTGCAACTCTTCTCGCTTATAGCAATGGTAGCGATAGTATAGGAATGAACAGACCAATACTAATAATGGCCATGCACCCTGGTTTCCTTTGAGTAGGGTGGCAGACTAACATTTTGAGCTTGGAAGCTAGCTGGGAATGGCCAGCTGTCTCGATTTAGTTGGCACTTCCACATAACTGTAATTGTGCAATATCAATATAATAGGACCTGCTTTTTTATTTAAAAAAAAAAATATTCATGATGGAATACAAGATAAATCTGTATGCTTGGTATTTGTAAGGGAGGATAAATTTGAATGCTTGGTATTTGTAAGGGTGGAATTTTTAGTAAAATTATATTTTGGTTATGCTTTATATTCATGATGGATGAGGGGATAAATATGTATGTTTGGTATTTATTATGAATGAGAGGATAAATCTGTAAGATTATATTAAAATAAAAAATTTAAATTTAAATATAAATATGATTAAGATAATTTTATATTTTTAATTTATATATAGTATTTATGAGATAAATATTAAATTAATATGATAATATATTAAATTTATATAATAATATATTAAATTAATGATTATATATATATATATATATATATATATATATATATATATATATATATATATATATATATATATATATATATATATATATATATATATANATTATATATATATATATATATATATATATATATATATATATATATATATATATATATATATATATATATATATATATATATGGAAAGTGTATTTCTTTTTATTTAATATAAATAATTATAATTGGTTTTGGAATATGGTCTAAAAACCCATTATTTAAAGTAACTTGGTTTTCCTTGAATAAGAATAATAAGTTAAAAAAAAAATACAAATAATTATAATATTTTATAATGACTTCATGTAAATACAATTATACATATATACTCTAATTCATTTAATAAGAATAATTTAAAATACCAATGCTATTACATTATCTTTTACTTTTGCTTTAAAACTTCATTTTATGAATATTTAAATTATAATATAAATTTTATGAATTTTGAATGTAAATAAAAAGATTATTTAATGATACATATACTCTAATTCATTTAATAAGAATAATTTAAAATACTAATGCTATTACATTATCTTTTACTTTTGCTTTAAAACTTGATTTTATGAATATTTAAATTATAATATAAATTTTATGAATTTTGAATGTAAATAAAAAGGTTATTTAATGATTGAGTGTAATTTTGAAGATTTTATTATTCTTTTGCTTTAAAACTTCATTTTATGAATATTAAAATTATAATATAAATTTTATGAATTTTGAATGTAAATAAAAAAGTTATTTAATGATTGAGTGTATTTTTGAAGATTTTATTATTCTTAACAGTTTTAATCAATATAAGAATGATAAGTTTATTAAACATATTAGAGGTTATTGATAACTTTGATGCTTGGTTTTATTTTGATAGTGTTTTAGAAAGAGATCTGAGAACTTAATGCATTTGATAAAAATAATTTAAAATACCAATGTAAAAGATTATTTACTTTTGCTTTAAAACCTTACATTTTATGGATATTTAAATTATAATATAAATTTTATGAATTTTGCATGTAAATAAAAAAGTTATTTAATAAAAGAATTATTTTATGGATATTTAAATTAGAATATAAATTTGATAGTTTGGGTTTATTTTGATAGTGTTTTAGAAAGAGATACGAGAACCTAATGCATTTGATAAGAATAGTTTAAAATACCAATGCTTTTACATGATTATTTACTTTTGCTTTAAAACCTCACATTTTATGGATATTTAAATTATAATATAAATTTTATAAATTTTACATGTAAATAAAAAAGTTATTTACTGAAAGAATTATTTTATGGATATTTAAATTAGAATATAAATTTGGTAGTTTGAGCTTATTTTGATAGTGTTTTAGAAAGAGATATGAGGACCTAATATATTTGATAAGAATAATTTAGAATACCAATGCTTTTACATGATTATTTACTTTTGCTTTAAAACCTCACATTTTATGGATATTTAAATTATAATATTATGAATATTTAAATTATAATATAAATTTTATGAATTTTACATGTAAATAAAAAAGTTATTTAATGAAAGAATTATTTAACGAATATTTAAATTAAAATATAAATTTGATAAAAATAATTTAAAATACCAATATTAATGTTTTTAAGTAATTATTTACTTTTGCTTTAAAACCTCACATTTTAGGAATATTTAAATTATAATATAAATTTTATGAATTTTGCATGTAAATAAAAAGGTTATTTAATGAAAAAATTATTTTATGGATATTTAAATTAAAATATGAATTTGATAAGAATAATTTAAAATACCAATATACATGATTATTTACTTTTGCTTTAAAATCTCACATTGGATATTTTAATTAAGGTTATTTAATGAAAAAATTATTTTATGGATATTTAAATTAAAATATGAATTTGATAAGAATAATTTAAAATACCAATATACATGGTTATTTACTTTTGCTTTAAAATCTCACATTGGATATTTTAATTATAATATAAATTTTATGAATTTTGAATGTAAATAAAAAAATTATTTAATGAGAGAATTATTTTATGGATATTTAAAATAGAATATGAATTATATGAATTTTTCATATAAACTAAAATATTAAAATATTATTTAATGAGAGAATTATATTTCAATTTTGAAGATTTTATTATTTTTAGCAGTTGTTTTAATCAATATAAGAATGATAAGTTTACTAGAATGATAAGTTCAATGGAGGTTATTGATAACTTTGGTGCTTGGGCTTATTTTGATAGTGTTTTAGAAAGTGATAACTTTGGTGCTTGAGCTTATTTTGATAGTATTTTAGAAAGAGATCTGAGAATCTAATGCATTTGATAAGAATAATTTAAAATACCAATATTATTACATGATTATTTATTTTTGCTTTAAAACTTAACATATTTAAATTATAATATAAATTTTATGAATTTTGTATGTAAATAAAAAGATTATTTAATGAAAGAATTATTTAATGAATATTTAAATTAGAATATGAATTATGAATTTTGCATGTAAATAAAAATGAGAAAATAAATGTATTTTTGAAGATTTTATTATTCTCATCAGTTTCAATATGATAAGTTTTTTAGACAGATTGGAGGTCATTGATAACTTTGGTGCTTGGGCTTATTTTGATAGTGTGTTACAAGGAGATAACTGAATCTATGGAGTTGGAGGAATTCTTAGTGCATAAAATTTAATAAAATTTAGGGTGAGAGTACTAATAACTTTGTTGAACTAATGTCATTGAAATTAGATTTCACCTTGGTAATTAAAAAAGGTGTTACAAAACTCTAAATATTTGGGATTTTTTTGCTATGATAAACTGGATGAAGGGGTAGTGAACTTTGGTGAACTACTTGCTACAATGCATATTTGATGAGATTATAGGTATAATTCATGTTTTTAAAACCATCTCCTTCATCATGTCTGTAGGGAAAGGAATGAGGTTCCAGATGGATTATCAAAGGTTGGTATACACTTGGCACATTGTTTTTGAAATATACAAGAAGAGGAAGATGTTCATATAGTTTGTCACCATTGTCAATTGGGTTTATCTTGGGCGGTTGGGAGGAATGGTTGTTATCCTCTCCACCTCAGTTCAATTCCTACAAGTGACATGTTGAGCTCTTAACGAGCATATGTACCTTGGGTACCATCCTCGAAATGAGGGGAAATACTCCCTGTTGTTGAAACCTTGTGCATTCAATACCATTCTTGAAATGAGGGAAGTATGCAATATTCCAGATATAATATAATATGCAAAGCAAGAATTATTGAGCAATCAGTAGTGGAACAACAATAATATATCCAAAACAATATCAAAATAATACCAGAATAGCAACAGAAAGAGCTCCTTTATTATTGATAGCAACGTTCACTTTCCTCTTCGAGGGGGAAACCTTCAGCAGAGCAGAGCTCTATTACAATAATATCCAAGACAAACTTCACCCATGCCTCCTACACTTATTTATACTAATTCTACCTTCTAAGGAAACTTCTAGAGGAAGATCTTTCTAGAAGTGAAAGTTTATATTAGATCTTCTTACATTGACTTCTTCTCATTTATTTATTAGGCCTTATTAACTAATGTCGGCCTTTATTACATAGAAAACATATCATTCTAACTAATGACCCATGGAGAGGAGTTAGGATCGGATCCTAACATGCCCTCACCCTTCAAAAGTGCCCTTGTCCTCAAGGCTGCAGGTGCGGAAACTGCTGAAGTATAATTGTTGGCTCCCAGGTCGCATCGTTTAGTAATGTGTCCTTCCATTTGATTAATACTTCCTTGATGGTTCGGCCATGTAGCTAGCATTCCCTGTTGTTAAGGACTTCTTCGGGTTGGAGCCACAGGGAGACATCTTCATCTAATTCCGACAGGATGGTTTGAACTCAAAAATTTTGTCCCACCACTTTCTTCAGTCAGGAAACATGAAACACTGGATGTATTTTGGATGTAGTCAAAAGAGCCAATTTCTAAGCTACTGAGCCAATACGCTTGGTGATCTGGTAGGGCCCATTGTTACACATTATTTTGGTCACCCCAGTGATCCATTGACAAACATTTGTTCATGTTCCCAAAAAGAGTTTTTTACCATGAGGGAAGTGACTGACTTTTTCTTCTTAAAAACCTTATGAAGAAAGGTTGTCGCAAGCTGCATTATACACAGGGTGCAACGATGCTTGATCGTCTCCCCCTGCCCTAAAGCTTGCCTGCGACGTCTCCGCAGTCTACTCTACAACTAGGGTGCGACGATGTCAAAAGACTAAGAAAAGGTCAAGTTTCACGAAAGTTCTAGAAAGGGATCTTCTAGAAGATGAGGTGGCGTCTGAATGGTTTGGATCTTACTTGCCTCTCTGATTTGGTGGGATTATCCTAATCTATTAAACCATATCTCTTTCCCCTATATAAAGAGGGATCTCTCATGGAAAAGGTTAAGCACAAAAGGTTGATTGAATATGCTAAGAATTGGATGAGGAATTCTACTTCAGTTCATACTTGAGGGCTCCATTTCAGTTCATCAAGTCTTTGTGGATATTCTTCATTCAAGCTTGGAGCAAGTGCGTGTGTTGGAACAAAGATTCATTGAGAGGGGACCTTGCGACATCAAGGCTTTGGTTGTAATCTCTAGTTTCATTTCAATATAATGCAATGATATGTTTCTTTCCCATAAAACTTGCTTTGTTTTATTGCATGATTCCTTGATCACATACATAGGTTCTTGTTGAGTATATTATATTGCTTTCACTTTGGTTGGCTTGTGTTCCCTTACAGATTCAATATCACAGAAGCACTGGAGTGGAGCTAGGATGACGATGGCTGGAGAGAGCGATATTTAAATAGTATGTTGCATATCTCTTGTTAAATAGTAAACTCAATGGTTAGAGCTTAGGGAAAGCGTCATATTTTGTTCTGTTTTGTTCTAGATCTAGGTGGATCTAGGGAGATCTGTTTATGTCTGCATTTACCGATAAGTCCCATAACAAAATTAACGACCATATTGGGGATACGACCTCCATTTGATTTTTTGCTTCCCATTTTCCTTTAGCCCGTCTTCCACTGATAAATTTCATCCTCTGAGTCTATGGGTGATCCATTTAGACTCACTGGGTTTAGAAGTTCCATTAGATTTTTTGTCTTTCTCCCAATTTTCTTTCATTTACAGAGATCGTCACACTGTGTCTCATTGACAGCCTGCAATGACCCCTAAACGTCACACTCTGCTTGACCAATCCAGTGCGACGACGTTGCACTGTGCTCTTCTAGCAACCTGCGAAGACCCTTGCTCGTCGCACCGTGTCCCATACCCAGCCTGCGACGACTCCTGTAGATTTTGTTGGGGTGAGTCAATTTGTCTTTTTCCCTCCCAATTTTTCTTTGGTTTCCTGGGGTGAACTTTTGATGTCCATGTTTGATTGATCTCCGAGTTTAAAGCTTGCTCTTGACTGGTTTTCAGTGATTGAAAGTCTTTCTTTGCATTTTGCAAGTTTTTGCATGGGATCATTGTCACAAGGATATAATCTCAGATCTTGATTTGGGTGCTTGTTTGACAAAGGATATTTGGTTTGTATGAATTTTTGGATTCGTTTTATTTTCAGATTGTTTGTTGATTAGGAAACACTTTTTTCTTGCATATGACAAAATTTTTTCTTGTCTTTTTCATTTTTGTCTATATTACGAGTTTGATTTGGGAATTGTGTTGAGAGTGTCTTGGTTTTCTTGAGTTACGTTTTCCTTTCGTCATTACATCTCTGATTTTGTTTTGCAAAGGAATAATTGAATTCATTTTAGTAATCTCTCATAAGAAAATTTTTGCATTCGAAATATTTGTAAAGAGAAGAAGTGGAAAACTTTGTAGTTCACGATTATTTGGAATTGTATTCATTTGAAATTAAGAAATCACAATTCGTAGCTTCTTGTATTTCAAAAGAATACCTTCTCCCTACTATAATTAGAGTTCACTGAATTGAAGAATTGCACATTCATCTCTTTTTGCATTTTATTGGGTCAAAGTCACAACTTCATCAGTTTCATCTTCATCTCCCTTTTGAGTAAACAATATCCTCTAAAACACAACGTAAATTTAAAATTTATTAGTAACTTTTTATTTTCTAGGGATATTTTTCACCAACATTATCTAGGATAACTCTTTGGAATAGGTTGTAAGGCACACTCTCCAAAGCATCAAAACACACAATAGTATCTTGTGATAAAGAGAGTTCAAATCCAATTGCTAGATTTTGTCTTGGGAAGCGCTTCTCACACAAAGGTCAAACCTGAGGTCACATTAAGACTGACAGAGTTACTCACCCTACTTTGTTGGTCTTGGTGTAGAGATTGTGCATATTATTGGGGGTCACTTGGAGGTATACCCACAATTATGAGTGGAAGCCTTTCAAGTTGATTTCGGCCTAGATACCCTACCTTTGCGCGTGGATCAAATTGTCGACTGTTTCCCCATGCATCATTGTTGTAGTTGGTAACCCTAGTAGCATATATATATAGGGTGTTTACACGAGGTGATTGTGAAGGGGAAAGTCTTCACGGTACCTGGAATCGACGTTGGCAAAACTCACTCGGGCTCCTTGGAGAGTATACCCACGATTATGTGTGGGAGCTTGCACTAGGGTGTAAGTCCGTTAAGAAGGTCATCAACGTATATTTTACACCTGCTTTATCTCAGTCCATTCTTGTCTTGACTTCGTGACATTGGATTTCATCACCAACTAGTGACTTCAGAATAAGAAGGTTTGTTTGCTTGGTTTGCTTCCTAGATTTTATTAGTGAGTGTTGTTTGTTTCCTTAGTTGGCCATAGATTTTTTTCGTTCTTTACTTGGTTCAACCAACATCGGCATTCATCATTCACGTAGGATGCAAGGGATACCCCTGAAAGATTCAGAAGGTTACCAACCTTTGCTTTCTAAATCACTAGAAGGCTCTCCCGAGGGAGTAGTCAATAAAAAAGTAGCTTATAAAGTTGGAAGTACACACTCTTTGGAAGGATTTCAGATTGTTTCAGATTCCTTAGAGGCATTCAAACTCCTTGTCAATCCATTATTGAGTGTTGTACGAAATCCATGTATTCTCCAGATGAAATCATCAGGAGAGCTTGTTGTTGACAAAATTTTTGAAGTACCTACTGGACCTAACACTGGATCTGGAGTAGAGGATCCACTTTTTCATAGTGAATCATTTAGGACCTCAGATCACACTATTGAAACTTCCAATCTTAGTTCCATCCCTTTGACAGTACATGACCTTTACGGCAACCTAGGACCAAGTCCTGATCAAACTATGACATCTCAAATGCCTGAGACATTTGTTACCTATATGGTACCTTTAGACCATTTTACTGGTACCACCGTTTCAGACCAGTTGTTGGTCGGTTCTCACTCGATTCTTCCTCTCCAGATGGCCCATTCTATGGTGGTCCCACAAGTTACCACGGTTCCTACCAGAAATGTCGTTATCTCTCAAGCTCCTATCGGAACACCACTTCCGTCTAGACCAACTCCATCACTTCCCCCTGAGTATAGAGCTTTGAATACGTCCATTTCTATCCCTACCCAGGTTCCATCCGAAGGTTCTGGAATTTTTGTTCCCCTTGGGTACAACGTTGCGAGTCAGTTTGTTCCTACACCTTCCCAGATACTCTCCGAAGGGCCTTATGTTCCTCCTCCACCTTTGTTGGGAGGATCTCATCATCCTGGCCCTAATGGCTCCAATCCAGTTGGAGGCACCAATCATTCTATCACTTCTGGTTTCCATATTCCTGTTTGAGGTCAACCTCAATATGGGGGGAACTTCAATTTGGGGGACAACCTCAGATTGGCGGACAACCTCAACTTGGGGGGCAACCTCAGATTGGCGTCCATAACCCAGTTTATGGACAAAACGTACCTGTGGTACAATCTCAACCTTGGAATCTTCCTTTCCAAGGAAATCTACAATCGTCTGGGGGGAAACATCCTCAAGTCAATGCTTTTGTGCCCCCTAACCTCGGTCAACCGTATCCAGGTTCGTTGAATCGCACTTGGGGTCAAAACTTTCAATCTAATGTTCCTTTCCAGGGAACATGCCTAATCAACCCAACCCTGTGGGTTATTTACCTCAAAATCCTTCACAACCGAATCTGTTAGGATTGTCTAATTATCTATAGACTTCTTATGGTCCTACTGGTATACCTACGAGGCTTCCCCCTCAGAACTACTAGTTTACTCAAGTGAACCGACAATTGCCTTTTCTAGCCACTTTGGATTTACCTAGTTTGTCTAGGATTTTGAATGATCCTATCTTACATTCTCCTTATTGGCCAGTCATACCGGCCAAGTTACCGCACGACATTCCTAAATTTAACGGTCGAGTAGGAGAAGATCTGAATAATCATGTTATGACTTTTCTTCTGTGGTGTTCATCCAACTCCTTGATGGATGACTTCATAAGACTACGACTTTTCCAATGGACTCTCACGGGTTCGGCAACAAAATGGTACATTGAGTTAACGCGAGGATTCTTCAATGAATTTAACACCCTAGCCATGGCCTTTTTGACACATTACCAGTTGCCGATTCGATACGAGACATGAACCAAAATTTTGAGTTCTTTCAGACTATCCTCGTCCACTCATATTTCTGATCACATCCATGAGTGGAGGAGAAGAAGACGTTTAATAAAAGTTCCTCTTCCTGATCAACTATTGGCTGAGTGGTTTACCGAATCACTCATTGGACCTATCGCTCGTGATGTCTCCATGGGTGGTGTTGTCATTAAAGAGAAAGCGATTATTCGTGCTCAGTATCTAGATCTCGTTTATTTGCAAATGAGAACGCTTTACGATTTGATCCCTGATGCTACTCGTCCTTCCACAAACCCTACCCCGACACCCCCATTAGATTCTCATGCTGCTAATGGTGTGATTGGCACCTTTCATGCTGAGACTCAATCTGCACACGCTGGTCACACCAATCCCAAATCTAATAATTCTAATGTACAAAATACTCATGCTCCTACTCCTTCCACCGATAAGACTGTCGAGGTTAATTCTGTTCAATCCACACCTGTCGGGAAAAGCCAAAATAAAAAGAAAAGAAAGGGTAAGACTAAGGAGGACAAGAATACTAATCCACAATTTGATAAATACAAAACACAAACTGTTGATGAGAAAGATAAACGTAAACCTCGTTACCCTTGTCTTATCTGTGGTGACAATCATTACATGAAAGATTGTTCACGATATGCTGAGGTCACTAAGTTCCTCCAAGGGACCGACAAGCCCTCTCCACCTATCGTTTTGTCACAACATTTCTCTTCTCAACAACAAGCCCAAGTGGTATTTCATGACCAAGCTTCTCCTTCTACCTCGTCTTATGTCCTTATGTGTACTGGTGAATCTAAAAAGAATGAAGTTGCAGTCCCAACTCGAGCCAAAGATTACTCTCTGTCAAAAGAGAAAGTTGATGATATCTCACCTTCGTTGGTTCAACCTCCTCCCCCAACTTCACCCCCAAATGATCCTCTTCATATCGAAAGACTTGATCTTGATACAGTTCTTTTCTCTCCTCCCAAGGGTGTTGTTTGAAAGTCTGCGTTCAATCCTCACACGCGTGCTGCACAAAACTACAACATTGTAGAAGACCTTGTGCAAGTTCCCTTTGCAATGTCAACTCTCGAAGTCCTTTAAAGTTGTCCCACTCAACAGAAGGCACTGTTAAAGGCCATTGGTGGAATTGACCCCACAGATACTAATTTAATAATCTTTGACTTGGAAGATCACATTCCAAGGCTCCCTCATCAGTTAGTGTTTTAGATCCAAGTTATTGTTGAAAACAAGAATATCTGTAGAACCATTATCGATGAAGGAGTCTCGACTTGCGTTATGTCCATTACTTGTTGGAAAGCTATTGACTCTCCTGCTCTCACTGAATCACACAATACACTTAAGGCCTTCAATGGTATAGGTTTTAAACCCTACGGTATTCTTCCCTCATTTTCTATTACATTGGAAGGTAAATCGGTCAATGTAGAAGTTGAGGTCTTAGATGCACATCTCGCTTATAATCTTCTATTTGGTCGTAGCTGGATCGATTCCATGCATTCATTTGTGTCTACCCTTTTCCATCTGATACGCTTCCCGCACCAAGGAAAGGTCGTTATTGTTGACCAACTGGCCTTCTTTAATTCTTATTCTCGTACTAGCAATGTTACTTTTATCTCGAAGACACCTTCCGGTTACGAGAATGTCCGCATGGGTCTTTTGAAAGATTCAACTTTGATGGGTACATTTCCAATCCCACCACCCAATATTCCTTCTCCTTTTGTTGCTTCGATGAATATGATCTCCACCTCTGTTCGTGAAACCCCTGAGTCTTCTGACCTGTGGATAGTACTCGACCCTGGTGATTGTCTTCGTTACGATGATAAGATGCCTTTAAGTCCGGTGGAATTTGCTTACCAAGATATTCAATCAACGACTCCCTCTCCTCCTCTCTGTGATACATCTCCAGATCCATTTCACGTGATATTTCTTACTGATGAGATGATCATGTCAGTCATATCTATTAAAGATACCCCATGGGACAATGGGCATCATCGTTCTATCCTCTTCCTAGAGCGCGATACCATAGAGAGTTACCAATGGATTTCGACTCCATCGACCGTTTTGTTATTTCTTCAGTTCCTGAGTCGACACACAATGTTTTGTACGAAGGGAACTTGAGTAAAATTTCACCTATCGTCCCTCTCGACATATAGATTAAACTCGGAGTCATGGAGAACGTTCATATCGAGGCCTTGTATTCTACTGATGAGGTCCACACTTATAAATCCATTTTCCAAGAATTTCGTGACGTTTTTGCCTAGAGTTACAAAGAAATGATAGATATTGACCATGATATTGTTGTGCATGAGATTAAGACATACTCAGATGCTAAATTGGTTCGACATAGGCTTCACCCAATACATCCATGAAAAGTTGCTGCTATCAAGCTTGAAGTTGAAAATATTCTTAAAGCTAGATTTGTATATCCTGCAGCTTTCACTGATTGGATTTCCAATCTTGTTCCGGTAAATAAAAAACAAGAAACCATCTGCGTTTGTGTAGATTATAGGGACATAAACAAGGCTTTTCCTAAGGACAATTAACCTACCCCTTTCGTTGGCCAGATCGTTGAAGACTGTGCCGGTAGTGAAATCTTCTCTTTAATGGATCATTTCTCCAGCTATAATCAAATTAATATTTTACCCGCGGACCAACACAAGACTACTTTTATTTGTCCTTGGGGAACCTTTGCCTACCATAAATTACCCTTTGGTCTCAAGAATGTTGGTGTGACATTTCAACGTGCTATGTCTTATGCTTTCGAAGATATTAAGCACATTGTACAACCCTATCTAGATGATCTACCGGCGCATTCCATGAGTCGTCAAGATCACCCGACACATTTAAGGGTCGTTTTCGTATGCTATCATTATTATCGCATATGTTTGAACCCACACAAATGTGTTTTTTGTGTGGAGTCTGGCTAGCTTCTTGGTTTTATCATGTCGATACACGGGATTCGAGTAGACCCTTTGAAGGTTGAGGCTATTCTTAATCTACCTCCTCCTTCCACACTACACCAACTCCAAAGTTTGCAAGGGAAGGAAATTTTTTACGTCGATTCATCCCCAATTACGCTGAATTAATGAAAGGATTCACCCGACTACTCAAGAAAGGTTACGAGTTTGTATGGGATGATACTGCAAACAAATATTTTGAGGCTTTAAAACTTTCTTTAACCCGTACAATATTACTATTTCCCCCTGACTATAGCCAGGATTACTTCCTCTACTTAGCTACTTTGGACTCTACCATTGTTATGGTCTTAGTCCAAGAGGATGATTCACATGATGAACATGTGATATATTATTTGAGTCGGATTCTCACGACTACCGAAACCAAATACCTACATGTGGAGAAACTAGCCTTGGCGACTGTTCAAGCTTTCAAACGTTTTCGTCACTACATCTTATTACGTAGAACTACCATTATTTCCGATTGCAACCCCATGCAACATATCCTTACTCGACAATTGCTTTAGGGAAAATACTCCAAATGGATAGTGATTCTCTAGGAGTTTGACTTGGATTTCGAACGTGCCAAGTCAAATAAATCTTTGGTTTTCGTTGAATTGATATGTGACCTTCCCTCCACTGAGATAGAAAATGTGGCAGAGGATTCCTTGCCCGACAAGTCCCTTTTTCTGATCAGTTTTTATGACATATGGTACAAAGATATCATTATCTATCTCCAAAATCAAACTTTCCACCCTGATCTATCTAGTGCAGATCGTCATCGCATACAGTATCAAGCCCATCAGTACATCATCCTCGGTGATACCCTTTATCGCCGTGGTATCAATTCTATTTTTCGATGATGTCTCACCTACGATGAAGCTGAGAAAGCTTTGAATGGCTGTCACTCTGGAGCATGTGGAAGTCATATGTATGGGTATGCCACTCCCCAAAAGATCTTGCGAGCGGGTTATTTCTGGCCTTCTTTGTTTAAGGACTACATTACTGCTGTCTAGAAATGCCATGCTTGTCAAAGTTATAATAACAATATAAGATCTCACCCTGCTCCTCTTCACCTTGTAGTTTTCGTTGGTCCATTCACCAAATGGGGCATTGACTTCATGACATGTAACCCTCACTTGGTCGAGGGGCATGGATACATCATTGTATATGTGGATTATTTCACTAAATGGGCTGAGGCGATGCCTACATTTGATAACACCAGAAAAACTACAACATTATTCATATTCAATCATATCATTACTCGGTTTGGTGTCCCTCAAGCTATCGTTACTGATCACGGTAGTCATTTTCAAAATTTTATGATGTCTGAACTTACTGAAAAGTTGGGTCTTTGCCATGAAAACTCAACCCCCTATTACCCACAAGCCAATGGCTAGGTCGAAGCAATAAACAAAGTTCTCATTACTATGCTTCGACAAATGATAGTAATTCATAAGACAAATTGGCACACGATGTTGTTCTCAACATTATGGACCTATCAGACATCCGTCAAGTCTTCCATGGGTTTCACACCTTTCTAGTTAGTTTATGGTATCGAAGCTATTTTGTTGATTGAATGTGAAATACCATCTTTGAAACTGGTTATTGAACTTCTCCCCAATACCTCTACCGAAGAGGAGTGTCTTTTGTATTTGATGCAATTAGACGAAACCCGTCGCGATGTCGCCTTAGTCATTGAAACTCAGAAGAAACGTGTTAAAGCCCAATATGAAATACATGTCAAGCCACATGTTTTTTCTGAAGGTGATCTAGTTCTTCTTTACAAGCAAGATCGTGATTTGCTAGGGGCCGATAAATTCGAGGCCATGTGGC
Source organism: Picea engelmannii (assembly GCA_009831015.1). Classification (NCBI taxonomy): domain Eukaryota; kingdom Viridiplantae; phylum Streptophyta; class Pinopsida; order Pinales; family Pinaceae; genus Picea; species Picea engelmannii. The sequence continues at coordinate 387,857 of ML791095.1, read as the reverse complement.
AAGGTCCTTACGTTTTCAAACTTGTGTTGGAGAAGGGAGCCTATGAGATCGCTGGTTATGATGGAATCCCTTTGAGTGAACCCAGAAATGGTCTTTACTTAAATAAGTACTATGCTTAAGTCATTTTTTCATGAGTGCTTGTATTTTAGTGTATCATACTCTTGTGTGCTTTTTCATCATTTGGTTTCGAACTTCAGTTGCTTACCTTGCGTTGTGCTTGGTTTCCAAATGTCTGTGTCTTTGCTACCCTACATTGGCTTCGCCGATGGCACTAGTCGTAACACTCAGAACTTGGCATCTGCTACTTGGGCAATCTATGCACCTACAGATGAATTGAATAGTCTACACGGTGTCTGCCTTGGTCGTGCAACTAACAATATCGCGGAATAAAATGATGTCATTGAATTATTGACCGACGTTGTTTCACTTGGAATCCGTCACCTTATTGTATGACTCGATTTGAAGTTAGTAGTCCTACAGTTGAGTAATGTCTACTCCATTCGAAGTCCTACGTTGTTAAGGGTATATTTATGATTTCGCCTCTTGGAATGTCATTTTGATTACATTGAATATCAACAAATTCCTAGATTTATAAATACATTAAAAGATGGTCTGGCCAATTATGTGTTAGACAGACATTTGAGACATTTATAAAATCCAATCACTTTGTATATACAACAAGTAAGCCGGTAGAAGCCTCATATATATAACAATAAATGTTTTACAAAAAATGTTTTTTGTCCGAAGACCAAAATATAAAAAATGTGAAGCACATGGCTTCATACAAAATAGAGCATCAAGGATGCTTCTTTCTATAACATGTGACTGCCCGTGCTATTCTATAGAGCAGTCGACCGATGGAAGAAGATACACCCATTGTGTGGCATTGATAATGCCTCGTGATATCATCAATAGAGGCATCTTGGATGTTCATTGCGAGCCCCTCCAAGTTTTGTTCTATAGTATCGTAGTTGGAAGAAACTACTCCTGCTACGTCTGCTCTCTCCCCTCGCTTATGGATGGGGGATGAACCTGGAGGTCGATAAGGTCCCACGTCTGCATCATCAAAGAGCATTTGATTAGTCATCGGATAAAGAACATAAAAAACATTTTATATTAAAAAATCACAAAACAATGTGGTCCATCATCAGGAAGAGTTTTAAGATATGATGGACCACATTTGTTTGGTCTGAAATTTCTAATAAAAAACTGATGCAATGAATCCGAAAGAACCACCTTATCATAACTCCAGTCGCAAAAGTCTCAGAACTGAAATCACAAAACATTATAAAAACAAAATGTCCTTCTTACCTATATCCCCCTATTGGGAAGCCTCAGGAAGAACCAAGTCTGGATCTCCTCGAAAGTCTAAATCGACATATGCATATTCATCGACCATGAGCATCTGAGTTCTCAACCAGTCGAAGAAAGCAATGTTATATCTAATGATGAGACCAACTGCATGACATGCCATGAGGTCAACCCACCTCTTCATTCTCAGATCCTATGGGGAAGGTATACCCCACTCTACCTGTAAGCACAATACTGGGACCCTCTCCATGAAGAAGGACACCAAGATCAACCCGTATCCAAACTGTTTCAGGTCACCACTCATGCACTTGGTCAATTTATTTTTCATACTCTTGAGCACCCCTTCACAGCAGTTGAAAACTCGAGGCTCCATACATTCTAGCGCATACTGGAAATAACTCTGAAGAACCATATGGGGAGCTGCACTCCCTGCCATGAATTTGATGGTGTAGAGGATGGTCCGTAGGGGAAAATCTCATACATCTCTTATAGCGACTTTATCGCTATGCTTTTGCATACCTGACACACAATGATCGCTGATATAGTGGTTCATGGGTGCACCTCCACCTCTGCTGCCTGTAAGTGAGACTCGGGACCTGCGACGAGATAGCCCAGTCAAGAAGTAGATATCCTCGATATCTATCGTAAGAATGTGACCCCCCACACATAATTCCTATTTGTTCACATCCCACATGTGAACTAGGTATTCAAGTAATATCAGTTGGGCCCTCATACCATGGATCTTAAAGAATTTTAACAATCCACACTGCCGGAGGGAATTTATCATTCCTGGGTCATTCCCAACAAAGTAGTCTTCCTCCTCGTTCTCTCTCTCACGCCATTCCAACATTTTTACTGTGGAAAACCTATAATGGAACATTAAAGAGAGATTAGCACCATTATTTTCTTCCTTGGAAATTTTTTATTGGCAAATCTATCTTAGAAACGTTTTGAGTTGTGCACGTCATAGGCCAGGGCATCTACATAGTGTAGATTCGTCGCAGTCCATCTTTAAGGCCGCTTGCGACAACCCTAGATCATCGCAGGGGGCGATATAGGGCACCTGCGACGACCTCCACGCATAGGTACCCTAAAAAATTAACTCCAAAACATATTTCTAACTGGCAATGAAAAATGAATTTTGATCCATGGAAAGTTGAAACAGATGAAAATTACCTGTTCTGCAGAGACCGTTCGTCGAATGATCAACTGTGCCTTCCACAATCCACAGTGAAAAATAAAGGTAAATAAGGGGTTTTAGAGACAAGTTAGGGTGAAATAACAAATGGAATGGTGAAATGAAGTTTTTACCCATTTTTATTAGTTTTTCACTTTTTAATTTATATTTTATATATTTCACCTAAACTCTAAAGTCCTAAACAACTTTGCAAGTGTTGATTTTTGCAGGTGAAGAGTCTACGAGTGAGATCTTGAAACACGAATTCATTTTTTGGTTTGTTTTTTATATATTTGTACACATGTACATATCCTTTTAGGGTTTTTTAGGAAAAAACTCCGAGCAAGTCTTGATTCTTTCTCACGCTCGTGAAACCATGAGAATGTAATCGAGTAGTATTTTGTCATTTTTTCGAACTCGTAATGGTAACATGAAAAACAAAACCTTGGAGTATCCTTTAAGCTATTTTCACACCTCGTAAAAATGAAAAGGTTGTTGAGCAACCTTGTTCTTTTCACGCTCGTAAACGTATTTGAAGAAAAGATTTAATGAGTGGTAGGTTATCAATTTTTTGGTCTCATCATATTAATTTATGAAAAAAGGAACTGATGGAGTTCTCTTTAAGTGTTTTTCAGACTCTCTAAACATGAAAAACCCCCTAGTTTTCTCTCTTTGGACTCGTTAAACAAACATCAAAAGACCCATATGGGATTGAACCACTCCTTCTTAGGGTTCGTTAAACATACTCTGAGGGACTCATCCAAATGATGAGCTTACATCAACAAGCATATGTTATCCTCCTCAAGCTTGCGTAAAAATAAAGAGGTACTCACCATAAATGGTGGGGGGAAATTGGGAAAGGAATGTGTCTCTGTATTTGTGTTAGTGGCAGTAATAGTCACTCTTGAACATGACACCCCCCTCATCACTGTGTCTGGGTTGGGAAATCCATTTATATCTTGTTTGACTGTCCACATGTCCATATGTCGGGTCCTCCTTGAGTCAAAGCTTCCAATACTATTGTCGTGTCGTTCATATGTTCAAGAGAAGTTCAACCTGAATAAGCCTTCTATAGAGTCGACCATCTGCAATTATAAATTTTCTACCATGTAGGCCTTCCCCGTGTCAGTTTCAAATCACCTCATACTCCGATCTACTTCAAATCTGTTACTTATTTTGTGTCATTGATGGGGGATACATTAAGATCCTCCTGTGACGAGTATTTTCCTGTCGACTTCAACTCATTATCCAAGAACAAGATTTAGAAATCATTTAGTACCTTAGAGCCTACATGCCTCAATGGCAGGTCTCTTTGCGTCCAACAATGGGTTCACATCATTGACTCCTGATTGGGAGATTCTGTCGAGTGTTCAACTTCAACTCATTTATTCACATTCATTGGATTGTACTAGGTTACCTTGGGAGTCATTGACATCAATGGTGATTTCCCTCACACTTGTTAACAGTTCTCATCATTGACCGATAATCAAGTGGTTTCTACCATGTTCGACTTCAACACCTGTAATCGCATGATTAGATTCGTACTTAGGGATGTTGGAAATGAAGACCATGGATATCATCATCCTGATCTAGGTTGCCATGGAGTATTTATGATTTGTATTGACACATATATCCACTGTGTATGTTTTGTGGCTATGTCCGAATTTGAGTCATTTTACCGCATAGATCCACAAAGTATTCTGGGTGGTTATGAAGATTCACATTGACATGGATCCACGGTGTATATTTAGTGGCCATGACTCACTTGACATTTTGTAAACTGAGTATGGGAATGCCTACTTCAAACAATGGTATATTATTATGTTGATGCTTGACTGTTTGCAGGTTCTTGATTGGTGCACTCCTTATTTCCGACACACACATTCTACAAAGTATTTTGACTGTCACAAGTTTCGGTCTCATACTTTGGGGGGAATTCTATTACACATTATTTTGGTCACCCTAATGATCCATTGAAAAACATGTGTTCATGTTCCCAAAAAGAGTCTTTTACCACGAGGGAAGTGACTAACTTTTTCTTCTTAAAAACCTTATGAAGAAAGGTCGTCGTAGGTTGCATTATACACAGGGTGTGACGATGCCTGATCGTCGCCCCCTGCCCTAAATATGGCCTACAATGTCTCTGTTGTCTGCTCTACAGCTAGGGTGTGATGATGTCAAAAGACAAAGAAAAGGTCAAGTTTCATGAAAGTTCTAGAAAGGGATCTTCTAGAAGATGAGGCGGCGTCCGAATGGTTTGGATCTTACTCACTTCTCTGATTTGGTGGGATTATCCTAATCTCTTCAACCATCTCTCTTTCCCCTATATAAAGAGGGATCTCTCATGGAAAAGGTTAAGCACAAAATGTTGATTGAATATGATAAGAATTGGATGAGGAATTCTACTTCAGTTCATACTTGAGGGATCCATTTCAGTTCATCAAGTCTTTGTGGTTCTTCTTCATTCAAGCTTGGAGAAAGTGTGTGTGTTGGAGAAAAGAGTCATCGAGAGGGGACCTTGCGACATTAAGGCTTTGGTTGTAATCTCTACTTTCATTTAAATATAATGAAGTGATATGTTTCTTTCCAATAAAACTTTTTTGTTTTATTGTATGATTCCTTGATCACATACATAGGTTCTCGTTGAGTATATTATATTGCTTTCACTTTGGTTGGCTTGTGTTCCCTTGCATATTCAATATCACAGGAGCACTGGAGTGGAGCTAGGATGACGATGGCAGGAGAGAGCGATATTTAAACGGTATGTTGCATATCTCTTGTTAAATATTAAACTCAATGGTTAGAGCTTAGGGAAAGTGTCATATTCTGTTCTGTTTTGTTCTAGATCTAGGTGGATCTAGGGAGATCTGTTTATGTCCGCATTTACCAATAAGTCCCATAACACCCATAAAACTTGGGTGCCAACTTATGATGTCCTTGAACTTTGAGAGATGTTTTCTTGTAAGGTTGGAGCCAAAAAAACACTTGATCCCCTTGAAAAAACCTTTAAGAATGATGTTGGTCAGTGTGTTGCTTCATGCAATTTTGGGCCATGTGGAGGTTATCCTTCAAAGTTGTGATGGTGTTTGTGCGACCTTGCAACATGGTATCAATATATTGAACCTTGGAGGTGCTTGGAAGATAGGTAGTGATTGTCAGAGGCCATTGACCATACACTGCTTCATATGGGGTCATTTTAGTGGTTGTGTGATAGGAATTAGTGTACCACCATTCTTCCAAGGGAAGCCATTGCACCCACTGGTGTTGTTTGTCGGGAGAAAAACACCGTAAGCAGGTTTCCTAACATTTTTTGACCACTTATGTTTGTCCATCAGACTAGGGGTGATAGACTGTGCTCATGTTGAGTTGGGTGCCCTGAAATTTAAAAAACTCTTGCCAAAAAGTGCTAGTAAAAGTAGGGTCACGATCAGATACAATAGAGTTTGGCATGCCATGTAATTTGAAAATATGATCAAGAAAAACTTGTGCAACGAGTGTCATTGTGAAAGGGTGAGGTAAAGCACAAAATGAGCATATTTGGATAGGTGATCAACCACCAACATGATGACCGATTTGTGCCTAGCTTTAGGAAGGTCCGCTATAAAATCCATGGAGATGTTTGTCCACATGGAAGATGGAATGGGTAGGGGTTGTAGAACACCTGACAACTTGACAATTTCACCTTTATTAAGTTGGCACACCTCACATTCATTGAAAAATTTAAGTATATCCTTCTTCATTCCTGTCCAGAAAAAAGAATGACGAGAACAAGAATATGTCTTTTGGACGCTCGAGTGATCGCCAATGGTAGATGAGTGCAACTCTATTAAGATCCATGGCTTGAGTGCTGAAGAGGGTGATATAACCAGGCGATCCTTATATCAGAGAGTATTGTCTTTCTAGGTGTAGCCAGTGGGATGAATAGGATCCTCCTGAAGACACCAAATGAGCCTGGAGATAGTTGATTGTGTGAGCCACTCCTAACGTACCTGTCCAGAAAAAAGAATGATGAGCACAAGCATATGTCTTTTGGATGCTCGAGTGATCGCCAATGGCGGATGAGTGAAACTCTATTAAGATCCGCGGCTTGAGTGTTGAAGAGGGTGATATAACTAGGTGATCCTTATATCAGAGAGTATTTTCCTGCTAGGTGTAGCCAATGGGAGGATTAGGGTCCTCCTGAAGACACCGAATTAGCCTGGAGATAGTTGGGTGTGTGAGCCACTCCTGGCGTACATCCTCAATCCAATAAGAGAATGGTAAGGATAAGTAAAAGAGGGCACCATCCTCCTCATGTTGTCATGACAAAGCATTAGCCACTACATTGTCTTTTCCTTTTTTATATATGATTTTATATTCATAACCCAACATTTTAGTCAACCAGTTGTTTTGTTCAGGGGAGGATAAACTCTGCTCCAAAAAATACTTTAGACTATGGTGATTTGTTTTGATCTAAAAATGATGTCCCAAAAGGTAGGGCCTCCATGTGTGCACCGCATGTAGAATGGCCAACATTTCTTTTTCATAAGTGGATCTACCCAAGTTGCGACCACTCAATGCTTGGCTAGAAAAGGCTAGAGTTTGACCCTCTTGGGTGAGGACTACGCCTATACTAGTGCCCAAAGAATCTGATTCCACCAAAAAAGTTTTGTTGAACTCAGGACTTGCTAAGACAAGAGTAGTGCACATGAATCTCTTTAACTCAATGAAGGCTTGCTCCACCTTAGTTGTCTAATGAAATGAATTCTTCTTGAGAAGGTATGTCAAAGGCTTAGCAATTTTTCCATAATGGTGGAAACTTTTTCGGTAATAGCCTATGAGACCAAGAAAACCCCATAGGCGCTTTAAGGTCGTGGGTCGCGACCATTCCTGCATAGCTTGTATCTTTTTTGGGTCAACTTTTACGCCGTTGTGACCCACAATGTGTCCCAAGTACTCCAATTCATTGACTCCAAAGGAACATTTAGTATTTTTTACAAACAATTGGTGGTACTGTAGCAAGTGAAGAACTTTGTCCACATGAAGAATGTGGTTATCCCTAGTGCAACTGTAAATGAGGATGTCATCAAAGAAAACCAGGACAAAATGCCAAAGGTAAGGTTTCAATAATTTATTCATAAGACTTTGGAAGGTGGATGGAGCATTTCATAGGCCAAAAGGCATGACCAATAATTCATAATGTCCTTCATGAGTTCTGAAAGAATTCTTCGGGATATCTTCCTCCTTCATCCTAATCTAGTGATGTTTCGAGCGAAGGTCCAATTTGGTGAAGACATAGGCCCCTTAGAGTTCATCAAACATATCATCAATGATCATAATGGGAAACTTATCTTTGATGGTCAGTTGATTTAGGGCCTGAAAATCAACACACATGCGCCACGTATCTTCTTTCTTCAATACCATCACTATTGGTGAAGAATATGGGCTTGTACTATTGTGAGTTACACTCGCCTCGAGTAATTCTTGTACCATCTTTTCGATTTCATTTTTTTGAGCAAATGTATATCTGTAGGGTCTTAAATTGGGGGGTTAACTGCCCAAAAGGAGAGGGATGCTATGATCATGCTCACCTTTGGAGGGAGGTAAGGTAGTGTCTACCTCAAAGACATTTGGGTACTTGTTCAAAATAAGTTGCAGGCGAGGAGGAACTACTTTCGAGGCCTCTTTAGTGGCCTGGATAGAATTAAATTGAGCAATCACACCATGGTAGCCTTTATTCAACAATTTTTCCATACTGTGAGAGCTGATGATTTTAGGAGAGCTCGCTTGGAGACCGTGAAGGGTATATGAGTGAGCCTCGTGGTGAAAGCTCATATATAAGTCTTGATAATCCATTGTGATTATCTCCAAAGTGCAAATCCATTCCACACCCAATACAATATCACATCCACCCATGGAAATAGAGAACATGTGGGTTTTAAAATGATAATAACCCATTTGGAGTTTGACATTTTCACAGTGGCCCCCACACTTCATAGTACCCCCATTAGCAATGATAATCTAGAAATTAGAAACATGGCAGATAAAGCAATGGAGCTCATCGACAAGCCTTTGATGAGTAAAATTATGGGTGTTACCAATATCAATCAATACCACAACTCGTCGATGTTTGATGTATCCCTTGATCTTCAATGTCTACGGATCCGATATATCATAAAGTGCATGAAGTAAAATGACCAGTTCCAGTGAGGTCGTAGGATTGAAAACTGGATCTTCCGCATGATCACTGGATGGAGCCTCCTCTGGGTCTAGGGATTCATCTGAGGGGATGTCTTCATAGAGGGAGGAAGTTGATACGTCAATCTGGAAGAATTCATGTTCTCAACATTTATGTCCTGGTGCATGCTTTTCATCACAATGGTAGCAAAGTCTTTGCTTGCGTTGTTCTGCCATTTCAATTGGAGATACCTTTTGGACCTTCAAGGTTTTTGTTGGAGTTGGGGTGGCCCCTAGGCAAGGACGATTGGAAAATGGATCCTTTAGGGATGGTTCCTGAAGGATAGTCTCTACTTCCTTGGCTAGTTGGCATGCCTGCAACTAGGTAGTAGGATGATGCATACTCAAATGCGCCTTGATGGCATCCTTTAAGCCACTCATAAAAAATTCAAGGTAAAATTCATTATATAAGCCCTTAGTTATGATAGCCAACTATTCAAATGCTGGAATGAAGTCTGATACTAATCCAGTTTGGTGAGCTTTCCCAAAAAATAAGATTCACGATGAAAACGAGCATAAACTGCTTTAGTGAACATGCTCCAAGTGGGGAATTCAGGATAACACTTCTTATGCCATTGCCACCATTTCCACCGTTCTTGATATAGGTATAGAACCCCAACATGGAGTTTGGTCGCATCATCCTGAATATCATGGAGGATGAAGTATTGTTCCATTTGAGACACCCACCCAACTGGGTTAGAACCATCAAATTTATGCATGTCAATTTTGGGCAGCTTATTCCAAGAGTGTGTAGACCCCCAAGGGGAGTGGGACGAATGAGTATGATCATGCAAGGAAGACTATGGGACAACTGGAATGTACTCAACATGCTTACCCTTAAGGTTTTGCAATACCTCTTCTAGTTTCCGAGAGATGGATTGTTGGGATTCTAGGTCGGTCTCTAAGGCGATTGTCCTAGATTCTAGGTCCTCGTGGATCTGGGAGCAGATAGTAGGCATGGTGGAGGAGTGGGTAGTCGGTGAGGTGTTGGGAGGGAAATCTGGGTCACAAAATTTGATAGGTACTAGGGATATCAGTGTAAAAAAGGAATCTAATGGGATATGTGTCAAATAAGGGTGCTCGGAAAGGGGTGGGACCACGAAAAAAGGCTTAAAAGTGAAGGGTACCACTGCAATTAGAATGAAAAGAGGAATGCAATGGAAAAATTCTTAACTGCAAGAAATGTGTAGGAATTTCACAACCAAAATGTAGTAGACACAGTTGCACATCAATAGATGTGGTTGGTTCTATTGATTTTTATGTCCCAAGGGTTAGGGGATTCAAGGGTTCTACATACAAGGGTTTTCCCTATGCTATAGCTCTCTAATATACGTGCGTAGTCCAACAATAATACTCGACCCAATATCTCAAGGAACCAACTAAGGAGGCTAGACTGTACCCTTAGCTGTACTACCCGACTACCCAGGTACGAGAGAGTATCTTCCTAAGTTTTGTTCTTGATGACACTATAATAGTCAGGCGATCGATCGATTTATCTATGGAGGGTTTTAGGATGCCTAGGTTGATCTGTATACAAGTGTTTTCTGATGCGCTACCACTCAAAGGGGTACCAATAGAGGTTACACAGGTGGCCAACAGATGTGTGCTTAAAAACCACTTGTATTTCTTGCATGTGTGACTCCTCGATTGTGGGTTTATGTGCATAACGATAGATCTCTGTAGCTTAAAGACACTGCAATGCGTCTCTACCCTGAAAAATTTACGCCACAATTCATGCCCTGGAAAGTGCTTTGAGACCACTTGAAATATTCTAGATATAATATAATATGAAAAACAAGAATTATAGAGCAAGCAGTAGCGGAACAATAATAATATATCCATAACAATATCAGAATAATACCATAATAGTAGCATAAAAATCTCATTTATTATTGATAGTAATGTTTACTTGCCTCTTCGAGGGAGAAACCTCCAACAGAGCATAGCTCTATTACAAAAATTTCCAAGACAAACTTCACCCATGCCTCCTACACTTATTTATACTAATTCTACCTTCTAAGGAAACTTCTAGAGGAATATCTTTCTAGAAGCAGAAGCTTCTATTAGGTCTTCTTACATTGACTTATTCTCATTTATTTCTTAGGCCGTACTAACTAATGTAGGCCTTTATTACATAGAAAACATATCATGCTAACTAATGACCCATGGAGAGGGGTTAGGATCGGATCCTAAAAAAGTAATTCTTGTTATTCACTAACCTTGTATCTTGGGTACCATCCTCGAAATGAAAGTTTTATCGAGCTTTATAACCTAGAAAAAAATAACTTATCACAACAAAGTTCCTAGACTTTAATCAAAGATAATTTTTAGCTTTCTTTTATAGTGTATAAACTCAATTGAGTACCTATGAGCCTTATGTATTAGAAGAACATATGACTGAAAAGTCATATTTAAGGAACCTAAGCTGGGTTTTTTGTTTTTAAATTAATAGAGTATTGTTTTGGGTGGAGATACAATATAGTGACGTTTTAGTATGGATTTTTCAATAATGTATTGGACAAATAGATTTAAAAAATGTATGATATAACATTTTTTTTGGTCCTTATTAGAAATCAAAATACTATACAACATATGTACATACTAAAGGTAATTTTTTTTAAACAAAATATCTTATTCCAAATTAAAAAAATAAAAATAAAAGCGCAACATTAATATATTATCCAAAGAAAAAATCATTTTGATTAATTTATATAAATGAATGACCATTAAATATTTTGAGATTAAATGATAAGTAAAACTTTAAAGATATTTTGAAAGGATAGTTATGTTTGGATATGGGATCACACATGCTCGTTGTTATAAACCCTAACCCTTTTGCTGATTGTTCATGGCTTTGGCCTTTGGAAGGGGCACACTACCCCCCCTGATGTATCAACTTTTTGGTTGCTGGTCACTTCCATCAGTGAGACAACAAAATCACATCCCTCAAGGTTTGTCCAAAAGTTGGACGAAGTTCCTGAAGTCCTCGTCCACTCCAGGAAAATGGCACTCTATCTCACAGAAAATGGGTTGATTGACCAATTCACAAGGATTTGGCCATCCCCAATGTCCATGGATTTATGGGTTGACAAAAATCGGAAACCTTTTCTCAAAGGGATGTTCTCTCATGCGTTTTGTGGCAAAGGGTTCTTCGTTTTCTTGTTCAAAGATAAGGGAGATCATGATCTACTATTTCGTAACAACCCAAACTTCATGGGAACCAGAGGTATGTATCTCAATCATTGGACTCCTGATTTCAATCCAAAAAAACAACATCCCTTTGGTCATCCTAGTTTAGGTGTGACTGCCATATTTTCCTCTACATTTTTGGAATGATGAAACCATTATAAATATTGGCAACAACTTGGGAAAGTACACTAACTGAGCAGAGCCTAGGGACGACATGCAGGCTAGTGCCTGTATCTGTTTCAAAGCGTATCTTGAGAAGGGTCTTCTTGAGACAATCTATCTCACTTTGGATAACTAGACATATGTTCAACCGATGGATTACGAACAACTACCTTTCAAACATAAGACCTTCCATGAATACTGACACTTTGCCAAAAACTTCCTGATAGCAACTACTCAACAATCCCTACTTGAGTCGAATGAATAGTGGCAACTTCATAGGAAGAAATGGTAGGTGCCTAATGTTACACATTATTTTGGTCAGCCCTGTGATCAACTGGAAATATGTGCATAACTCACTTCTATGTTCGCTGAAGATACTAAAAAGACTTTCTCCATGAGAAAAGTGGATCATCTTTCCTTCCTTAAAAACCATATCAAAGGAGATTATCACACCCTGCTCAATGCTAGAGGTGTGACAATGCCTGATCGTCGCATGCTGCACCAAAACTGGACTGCGACGTCGTTGCATGCTTCTTGTGCATGGGGTGTGACGATGCTCAAACAAAGGAAAAAAGAGGAAATTCATGACAGTTCTAGAAGATGAGGTGGCCTGATCGGTTTGGATATTACTCGCTTCTTTGATTTAGTTGAATCATCCTAATCTCCTCATCCATCCTTCTTTCACCCTATATAAAGAAGGATCTCTCATAACACATGTTATATAATATAACATATGTTATATGTTATAACATGTGTTATGTTATATACCATGTTATATAATATAACATGTTATATTATATGTTATGTTATATACCATGTTATATAATATAACATGTTATATTATATGTTATGTTATATAACATAACATATGTTATGTGTTATATAATATAACATATGTTATATAACATAACATGTGTTATGTTATATAATATAACATGTTATTATATGTTATGTTATATAACATAACATATGTTATGTGTTATATAACATAACATGTGTTATATGTTATATAATATGTTATAACATAACATATGTTGTGTTATATGTTATATTATATAAGTTTTTTAACAAATGTGTGGGGGATTTCAAATGGAAGTAAACTTCAAATTATGTATCTTATACATTCAAAAGGATTTTGTAACTAAATTATAATTATAATAATTTGACTGAGAATGGTAAGGTGATTGTATGAAAAACAATCAAGTGAATCTATAGTTACAATTCAATATATGTTATGTTATATAACATAACATAACCATATGTTATATAACATAACATGTGTTATGTAAGTTATATGTTATAACACATGTTATGTTATAACATATGTTATCTAATATAACATATGTTATATTATATAAGTTCTTTAGCAAATGTGGGGGGGATTTCAAATGGAAGTAAATTTCAAATTATGTATCTTATACATTCAAAGGGATTTTGTAACTAAATTATAATTATAATAATATGATCGAGAATAGCAAGGTGATTTTATGAAAAACAATCAAGTGAATCTATAGTTACAATTCAATATAATGGAATAGAAAATGAGACATTTTTAATGAAGAAAAGAGTTGATGTCATATTTATCACGTGGATAAGTTTACATGTCAGTGTCACAAATATACTAGCATAAATCCATCTTATCCCCAGATCTATCATGTGTTGTGGGGGATCAAATCCCTCAATATGTAATTTTTTCCTCAAGTCTTTTCAATTTAAAAAAGTTTTCACCACGACAGACTTGATCCATCTGTACTCATAATTGACTGGTGGATCTACATTGGTTCTCTCTCTCTCTACACAAACACACATACAAAGTGTCAAGTCTAATTTGAACACAAAAAAAATAGTGTAATTCCTTCCATGATCAACATGAAGTTGATATGTGGGATTTAAAAATAATAATAATAATAAATGTATATCTCTCTCTCTCTATATATATGGAACACTAAAACAATTGGTCTAATCATGTTGATGGAGAGAGGGGTTGTTGCGGCTCAGAAGGGTTTCATTTTTATACATATTTTGGAGGGTTATGAAGGGGTTTCAAGGTCTAAGTTGAAAAGTGGGATGGTAGTTGTGTGGGGTGCATATGGATGAATGATTATCTCCCTCAGTTGATTACATAGATGTCAGAAGAATTGATTTTCTCTAATCCTATCATAAAGGCATTTGTATATTCGTACCATGAATATGAAGGTTCTCCTTCTTTGGATGAATGATTTAGAGTCTCGTCCCCTGAGAACCGCTCAAATCCACATCGATCTGAACACTTGGAAGTTATTTGGGAAGGGTTTATCCCTGGATCCAAATGACCCATTGATTGTTCATTGATATGTGGGGAATGGTAATGAGAGAAAATAATCTCTCTCTAAAGAGGCTTATAGATGCCGATCTGCTTGATATAGTGTTAATTCAAGAGTTGACGAGATGTTGTGATTCTATAATATTTGAGGTACATAAAATTTTGTTGGGTTGGGAATTTATCGATTTGGACTTAGTTGTCTCTTCAAGGGGGATCATCACAAGATTCTCTACAAACTTCACTCATATTAATTGTTATGATATTTTCTAAGGTTTATTAACAAAGCTCTAACACAAGGTGTTATCACCTATTATGTTCTACTAAGTCTCATCACTCATCTCCTATTTTCTCCATTTCATTTTTTTTGTATAAGCTATAAATCTGAATCATTAGTTTGATTAAAGGTTCAAAATAGTATTAGGATTGAGAGAAATGAGGAATACTTAGTCTTGTAAAAGGGGATAGAAATAATTATGCACATGTTTGTAGGATTGTCCTATGACATCATTTAAAGTTTTAACTCCTTTTTAATGCGTCATGTCATAACTTTTGTCTCATCATTACCAAGTTAGATAATGATTTTCAAGTCATTTTCATTCCAAATATGTCAAAGGAGAAGTTTAGGAAGGGTGTTATAGGAACTTCCACTTGTCCCTGTTTCATCATCACACATATGGTTGGAAGGAATTTGAGGACATGGATTGTCCTACATGGAAGAATTAAAGTCTCAAGGTGGTTATCAAGTACCTAACCATATCACAACATGCAAAGGTGGTGGTACTTTCATCTGTTTGTACTTTTTACCCAGGACGTCATGTAGAAGGATTTTTTTTAAAAGATAGTTTTCTTAATATGGCGTTTTATTTGTTTCTATAAGATTCAAATTATAGCTGGTAAATTTAAATTTCCTCCTTATAGCCAAAAAATCCTGTATATATCTCTACATAGCAGACGTATTTCACTCCTACAACAAGGAATCTAGTCTTCTGGTCATGACAAAAAAATGGGTAAAAGTGGACAAATGAACAGAAAAGAGCCAGAAGGACCCGAGATCATGGAGGCACACGAGGAATAAAGAAGCTCACTTCCTGAAATATCCTATATATTTGGGTGGTAATAGAGGGAGAGGACAAATTTACCCCGAYGAGAGTAAGAGMAACAATACGGTCTATAGCGCTTCAGCAACAGGAAGAGTGAGCAAAATTTTACGTAAAGAAAAGGGTGGATATGAGATAACTATCGATAATACATCAGATGGTGGGCATATGGCAKACARTGAGTTACGTTTCTAGGTCTAAGGTAAGGGATCAACTCATCCTATCCGGTGCTTCTAAGGTACGGGATCATAGCATGCTGTTATTCCTATTCCTGGCATTAAGTGTGGTTGGGCATAACATCATCTCCTAGGCTTTCTGCATAAGTTCAAGTCTCTAACCAGCCACGTGTATGCTCGTAAGTAAACAAACATATCTTTGACCAAGATGGGTGGTATATGTTTTGCACCAAATTGGATGGCTATCACTATGGTGTATCTCGTGCATTTGCTGAAGGATTGGATAGACATAGGGTTCATATTGATAATTTTATTATGCATGTCACAAAGGATTCAATACCGTCAACCTGTAATATCCCTGTTGATGGTGAAAAGTGGTTCAAGAAAAAATTAATTACAGGAGGGGATGTCAATCAATTCCTGAAAACATAGAACATATATCCTAATTGGGCCAAGGGTATTCCTAGGGACTGGATAGTTGATGAATGGATGGAGTCTCTACTGATGCTCAAACGTTTTATCACATGTGAAGGACGTTATTCCACTGTTTTCCTATTTCACTTACGATTCCTCCTTCATTTGTCAGGAATCAAAAGGATGAGACTGCCATATTAATTCTTGAGAGACTTGAATAAAATGTCCATGAAAGTTCAAGAAAATCCCAAAACCCCACCACATGGTATATATCCTGAAGGTTTAATCAAAGTACTGGTTAAAGTGGAGCTGGAGAAATGACAGAGGACATGGGATCAATTCTTGATCCATTCGGGGTTTAAAATAGAAGTTCACACACCTGCCCAGAAATTGACTAATAAAGCTGTTGAACCAACACCAGGGGAATATTCAAGCATAATTCCACCTGCTACTTTGAGGAAGAATAAAAGGAAGATCAGTCTGAAGACTTCAGATGAACGAGTTGAGGACACCCCAACCAATTTTCAACCAGGTGAAGGATGTTCTCATGCGCCGGGTGGAGGTAGGCATCCTTTCCCTCATGCACATAAAATTTATATCGGAAAGAGTAAAAGGTTAGCAAAACCTATGATCTCGAATGAAATTCAAGAACTTGAAATAGTAGAAACACTTGAAAACCCTATACAAGTTGAAGAACTTGTTCCAAAGACAGTTCCTCCTAGTTCTAGTTCTTCTGATGATGATGTGGATAGATATAAAATTCTGTAAAGGAAAAAGAGTAGTAGGCCACGAAACAAGTTCAAATTGAAATCCAAACCCATGTATAACCCTATAATTAAAGATAAGGTCATAGTGATTGATGAAGAGCCTACAAACCCTAATGCAAAGCCATCAACAAGCAAGAAAGTTTCTAAAATTAGAGCTGAGAAGAAGAAATTGAAGAAGGAAGATCTAACAACAAATAGAAAGGCTCCTACAAGGAAAGACATACTATCTGCCAGGAAACAGAGTAAACAGAGCAAGAAGGGCCCAAAGCCTTTGACCAAATATGAAGATGATAAGACAAGGATAATGGTAACTCATTCTGAAACGAAGCAAGCAAGAGGTAATAATTTGGATTTGTTATCTGAGGCAACTAAATCCATTCTCTAGGGAGAAGCCCTAATTTGAGGTCTTAAGTGTTTATACAAAAACCCATTTTTTTACTTATGACGATGAATGCTTGATAAAAGTTGTTTTGTCTTCATGAGATTGAGGTATTATATTCCTTGAGTAATTAATGACCGTAAGATGGGCAAGAAAACGTATGAATAATATCAAGATCGGGTTTTAAAAGAGCACTACAGGAAGTTCCCGCAACACTCTTCACAAGAAAAACAATGGTGCTACAGGAACACCTGTAGTAGTGAATTTTGCAGAAGAATGCACTGAATTGCAATTTTGTGATGGAAATAAGAGATGACGAGGGTAATATTTTGTGGAACATAAAGAGCGAATATAATATCCCTTTTAAAGTTGATTTACAACCTCTTTTTGGTGGATGAAAATACATGTCAGTCAACTATTATTGTCAAGTGTTGCAGACAGATGGATGACAAAGGATCAGGCAGATCTCGTGAAAGATGTAGCTTACCAGCAAGTTGTATTCAAATCAACAAAAACACCTATCTATATGCAAATTGTTGCCTAGATTAAAGGATCTTAGTTGTAACTATTTCTATTTTTATGTATCAATAGATATAAGAACAATTCTTGCTCGGGGCTTGTAGGAGTTAGTTTTGAGATATCCCTAGATATCAGATTGATCCTAAATGTATGGAATTGATGTAAAAAACTATATATATTTGGTTAAGTAAAGGAAGAAGGGGTTGAATCCCTGGTTTTGGCTTGATATTGCATATCTACATATTATTTTGATCTATCTTGCCTATGTAAATACTTCAACTGCCAATGAAATTGATGGTTAGTTTGTTTTCTCTCTATGTTTATCATCTTCATGTTTTCTTTCGAAACATTTTGCTGATGTTATACGATCTTATGAACAATGATTTTTGTGTTGACAAGGTTGCTTTAAAGGGTTTTTTGTTATCTTTGCTACATTGGTGTTTCTTCTCCTTAAATCTTATTTAGAATGAATTCTAGATAAAGGTTTATTCTTCTACTGCATAAAGACATTAAAGACAAGATTTTTTTATTGGTGGATTTATCAGTTATGTTGTTCCCTTCTCTCAATCACATCACCTATAGATTTAAGTATCTATCCATTAGTTTTATTTACCTTTCTTGTTGGACTTAGGTGAGGGATATTAATAGACCATAGCTTTATTTCCTTTCAAATCAAGCAAGGATTTATCCATCTTTAAACCTATATTGAACATTTTGAAACAAGGTGTGCTAGGCTTAACTCAATAGTAGTCTTGAGTTGACTTCTAGCGCTAACATAATTTGGCGTCGTTGTTGGGTATGAAATGATAAGATTTTCTTTGGGTAGAATGAAAAGAGATTACAGATATAGTTGTAGATGGTTAAACTATAACTAGGAGCAAGTTGACTGCAACATATTTTCACCTGGTGACTCCACGTAAGAAATTTTGGCTTCAAAGAAAAAGGGGACTAGAGCCCATCCAAAATCTCCAGATGTGCCTGCTGTTTCAGACACTGAGAAAATCCTAAAACAGTCTAAAGCTCTTAAAAAATTAATGTTTGAGAAGTTGTTCATTTTACCTCCTTCTAAAGAATTCACCTTGGGAAAAGAGGAATTTGTGGAACTAGAATCATTGTACACACCCTATCCTGAGGAATGGTATAAGTCTCAAGTAATCCTTGACCCCGTTGAAGGAGTAGAGTACATTCCATTAGAAAATATCTCAGTCCTTGAAAATGTTTACAAGAAAGAAGATCCCAATTTTACAGTTGTTCCTCCATCATACAATCCTTTAGGTGAAGAAATTCACGAAGAGAAACTCAGTCTTAGTTTTCAAGTTAATATCCTTGTTGTTGAAAAACTTGCTGAAGAAATTCTCTAGTATTGTCCAAAAATTCAATTAGTGAACATCTATAAGCCCTCATCACCTCAGTGACCACATATAAATCAACCTTTAGGTGGTCAAATAATGGCTGGTGCAACACCACCCAATCCAATGGATGCTATCAGGTCTACTAGATATTCACCTTAATAATTGGAAAATAATCTCCATCCTCTCCCATGAAATGATTACATGAAGTAACTTC
Organism: Picea engelmannii; assembly: GCA_009831015.1. Classification (NCBI taxonomy): domain Eukaryota; kingdom Viridiplantae; phylum Streptophyta; class Pinopsida; order Pinales; family Pinaceae; genus Picea; species Picea engelmannii. The sequence continues at coordinate 368,582 of ML791095.1, read as the reverse complement.
CAAGGTTTGACAATGAAGGGGAAAAAACTGTAGAGGAACATTTGACTGCTTTTTATTCTTTGCTGACAATTTTCAAGTGGATTATGATGATGTATTGATGAGGATTTTTGTTCAAAGTTTAGATGGAGAAGTGAGGAAGTGGTTCATGAACTTAAGAGATAACTCTATTACTACCATCACAGACATTGATGCTACCTTCTTGATAAAGTGGGGAGACAAGAAAGATGATTTGTTTTACATGACAAAATTCAACAATATTCGAAGAAAGAATGGTGAGTCTGTCTTTGAATTCTCTCAGAGATTTAATCAGATGTACTAGAAGATACCAAATGATATCAAGCTAGCTGAAATGTTAGGAGAGGTCACTTATGCTAATGCCTTTGATCTTGATTTTTGTTTTCTACTAAGGGAAAGAAGATCAACCACTCTGCCTGATATGAAATATTCAACTCTTGAAGTTGAATCCAACATTCTAGCATCAAAACAGCTCAAGAAAAGATCAGATAAGGGAAATTAAAAGGAAGAATATAAGTCTTCTTCATCAAATACAAAAAATCATAAGATTTCCTTGGAGGAGATGGCAAGGAAGATGGAGGAAATGTCATTTGAGCTGTCCAAACTCAGATTAAAAAAAAAAAATGGAATTCACCTCAGGAAAGAAGTCGAAATAAAAATCAATATAGAAGACCTTATAATTGTTGGATTACCAAGAGGGGGGCGGGAGCAGGGGCGGGTGAATAAATAATAGAGAAATAATAATCCCTTTTAACCAAATAATCCAAGTGTTATATCGATGTAGAATTATCATCCAATAATGCACAATGAACAAATGAATAATCATACACATACACAGTACATCAGTGTTTTATGCAGAAATCCAAAGCGGGAGAAAACCACATAATGTTTTTTCTTATATGTTTTGAAGAATTACATTCATTGGAAGCACCAACTTCCTTTGTTTTCCAACTGCAACTGGAAGGAGGCTCCAACCCCCTAGTTTCCCAGGATACAACCTGAGGGAAGCTCCAACTCCCCTATTATCTGGCTACAACCAGAAGGAGGCTACAACCCCCTATGTTCTCCGGCTAAAACCACATGTCCTTGCCTTGTCCAACTGCCCTGAAGTAAAAGTAGAATGATGGAACCACTATCACACTATCACTGTGAGATATACCATAGTAAACCTGTACCAATAAACCTGAACCATGCATCAACCTGTACCTCAACCTGTAATCAACCTGTACCATAAACAAGTGCATCAACCATGCACCAACCTATACCAAACAACATGTAATCAACCTGTACCATAAAAAAGTGCATCCAACCATGTAAAAAGTATGTACCAATCATGTGTCAACTATTAATCAACTATGACTCATCAATATGTACCAACATCATCAACTATACACCTCATGTATGTGCCAACTCATCAACTACTTGTCTCAACCATGTACCCAACATATACCTCAACCAAAAGCCCTCATCAATTTCATCATCCAAATATTATTTGTAACTCTGTAATAGACCTGGTGTATATGATCACATACCTGCAAACATTCCTTAACTTTAACAACAAGAGACTAAGATATTCATCAAAATTGTCTTTAGTCTCACATGACTAGTTTTGGACTAGTCAACAACCCTAACTTGAAATAATCATAGCTATGTACCTGTAATGAATAAAGATCTGAAAATTATACACAATGTTCTTTAGTGTTTTTAATGCAATTACTTTAGGTTTCACTACTTGGAACCCCTCAAAAACGGAGTTATAACAAAAATGGTATACCTTGTTGAATTATGGCTTATTCTAGAGAACGATCTTGTAGAGAGTGCCCCACACAGAATATTTGTTGAATGGATATGAAAATGATACAAAGAATAATAAAGACTGTAATATAACCAAAACATTTGGTCTCACTGAATTTGGATCTGTTATGAAGAATTTATGACGTTTTTACCCAAAACACATGTTTTAGACTAGTTTCAGGACTAACCACAAACCCTATTTTCCACGGAGTGTAACTCCAAAAATAAAAAGACACACAAGATGAATTTTTTACCATAGATACTTGGATATGTTTCCTCAATTTCATAGCAATTTCATGGTCTGAATCATTCTATAAGAAAAATTATTGCAAAAATGGTGAGATGACCTGTAAATAACATACCTTAGAAAACAACATCAAAATAATTTATCCTCCCTTGAATTCCAGCCTTCTTTTCTTCACCTTCTCTCTGAAATTCGGCTTAGATATCCTTTGGTTACCTCAGAAACCTATATACATTCAATATGCTCAAGTGTGATCTAAAATGAGAGAGCCTTGCCTTTTATTTATACTCTCCAAGTAGCTTCCTTAAAAACATCTTCTAGGTCACTTTGCCCACTTTCCTTATTTTAGAGTTAACCCACTTCTAAATTCTCCATCAAATTTATTATTTAAATAATTTATTTTGTATTCACTTTAAATTATAGTACACTCATCATTTCACTTTATTATTTACCTTCTAAAATCTGTTAAACCACTTTGACTACTTTGACCTTTTGGGGCTTCTAGATGACATATGAGGGTCCTCCAACTTCGTAAGGCCATAACTCTCAAACCATGAGGAGTTATGTGACGTTGCACATAACACCAGAAATGGAATGACATGTACTATCCATATATAATAGTATTGCCTGTAAACATATCAAAACTCATACCATTATCCATTAAACAAACTTGGGTCCATTACCCAAACCTGGGTTCTCCAACTTCTCATGGCCATAACTATCTAACCGTGAGGATTTATGTGACGTTCCACATACCACCAGAAATGGCATGACAAACACTATCCATATAGGATAGTTTCACTGAAAAATTCAATGACCTTAATCTCATTATTCCACAAATAAGCATGGGATCTCTAACCATACTTCTAGGATAACTCAATCCGCAAAGCGTCTTCCCGTGAGGGATTTCACCATAAGGGGACCACTTTGGAGTTCATCCATTTGTACTTATTATCAACCATGCAAAGAAAATATTGAGTCATCTTTACATCAAACAAAATTGGGTCCATTACCCAAACCTTTGTGCTACCAGGCTTTCTTCAAGGGTTGACATCAATGACAACCTACCTTAATAAAAAATATCCCCCTTTGGCATTGATGGCAACACTCTGATGCAAAACTAAAATTATGTCATGCAATACTGAAGTCATATCACTCACACTCCCCCTAGAAACATGCCTATAGCCTCTGCATCTCTCCGACCATTGCTCCCCATGGAACCATGCCTCTGTCCTCTGCATCTGATGAATCTCTCCCCCTTTGTCATCAATGGAAAAGGTATATTTCCATCCAGGGATACTCCCCCTCAATGAACTGTCCTCTTTATGGTGCTTGCTCGTGTACATCTAAGACATATAAGATAAGCATTCAAAAACATTCATTTTGGAGTAGAAATAACTCCGAGTCTCTGGCAAAGATACTCAAAGGCTTCCCGTGGAAGTGGTTTTGTAAAGATATCTGCCACTTGTTCTTTTGTGCCCACATACTCAAATTTGATGTTCTTTTCTGCAACCTGCTCCCGTAGAAAGTGATACTTGATTGGAATGTGCTTCATCTTGGAGTGCATCACCGGGTTCTTTGAGACACTGATGGCGCTTGTATTATCATAATAGATTGGAATGGGCTCATCATACTCAACCTGTATATCTGTCAGAATTTGTTTCATCCAAAGAACCTGTGTACAACATGATGCTGATGCAATATACTCTGCCTCGGCTATAGATAAAGATACTCATGATTGTTTCTTTCTTAGCCATGATACTAAACACTCACCCAAGTAGAAGGATGCTCCACCGGTGCTTCGTCGATCATCAATAAAACCTTCCCAATCTGCATATGTGTAGGCAATAAGTGATAGATATTTTCCTTTTGGATAACATAATCCAAACTCTTATGTTCCTTTGAGATATCTGAAAATCCTCTTCACTGCTAATACATGTGATTCCTTTGGTGCTGCTTGAAATCGTGCCACCTGTCCAACTGCCTGCATTACATCTGGTTTGGATGCTGTCACATATAGTAGGCTGCCAATCATTGACCTGTATTGCCTCTGATCTATATAATTTGAATCATCATCTTTGCTCAACTTGCAACTGGTTTGCAATCCTCCATTCCGAACCTCTTTATCATTTCTCTGATATACTTGGTTTGAGAAATAAAAATTCATTGGTTTCTTTGATGTATCTGAAGTCCTAGAAAAAAAAATAGTTCTCCAAGTAACGACATTTCAAATTAATTCTACATATCTTTTGCAAATTTCTGGCTTAACCTGTCATCATCACTACCAAAAATAATATCGTCAACACAAACTTCAATTAATAAAATATTACCTTGACTTACCTTGATGTAGAGGTGGTTGTCTGCGCTTCCTTTTCTGAACCCCGCCTTCTGTAAATACTTATCCAGTCTAGAGTACCATGCTCTAGGAGCATGTTTTAGACCATACAAGGCCTTCTTTAATTTACACACATAATCTGCGTTCTTTGACAACTGAAATCCTTTTGATTGTTCAATGTAGACTTCTTCTTCAAGTTTCCCATTCAGAAAAGCTGATTTTACGTCTATCTGATACACTTTAATATTTTTGGAGCATGCATAAGCTAAAAACAAACATGTTGCTTCCATTATGGCAACTGGGGAAAATGTCTCTTCAAAGTCGATTCCTTCAATCTATGCATATCCTTTACATATCAATCTAGATTTGTTCCTTTTAACCTATCCATCTTCATTCAATTTATTCTTGAAAACCCATTTTGTGCTGATCACATTCTTATTATTTGGTCTTGGAACCAATTCCCAAGTGTCATTTTTCTCTATTTGATCCAATTCTTCATCTATGGCCTTATTCCAAAATTCATCCTTGTTGGCTTCTTCAAAACAGTTTGGTTTAATTGTAGCTAAGAGTGCTAGGTGTGTTTGTTCTGGTGAACATATTCTTCTTCTAGTATCAACTTCTGCATCTTTGTTTCCAATAATTTGATCTGAAAGGTGATTCTTTTGTACTCGTCTGCTAGGTGTCTTTGGAGACACTTGCTGAACTTGCTCTTCTGCTTCTGTCAAATAATGTTCATCTTTCTCTTCTACTTCTTTTTCATCTTCTGCTTCTTCTTCGAAAGGTTGTTCCATTGATTCATTTTCTTCTTCGTTTGATTTTGGTCTGCCTGTTTCATCAATTGTTACGTTGATGCTTTCCGCAACTTTGTTCAATCTCAGATTGTAACACTTGTATGCTTTCCTTGTACTTAAGTAACCAAAAAGTACTCATTTGTCCACATGAGAGTCAAACTTTCCCATTCTACCATCTTCTCTTTTGATGTAACATTTGTTTCCAAAAACTTTGAAGTGCTTTACATTTGTTGGTCTTCCTTTCCATAGCTTGTAGGGAGTTTTGTTAGTGTTGTTTCCGAGCACTACTCTATTTTGAATGTGAAATGTTGTATGCACTTCCTGTGTCCAAAATATATTGGTCAATTTGGAATCCATTAGCATTATTCGAGCCATTTCCTGTACTGTCTTGTTCTTTCTTTCAACAACTCCATTCCGTTGAGGTGTCCTAACAATGAAGAATTGCCTTTTTATTCCATGACTGTTGCAGTAGTCCATAAATTCCTTTGAAGTGAACTCTCCTCCATTATCAAATCTCAAGCATTTGATTTTTTAATCCATTTCATTTTCAACCATTTCCTTGTAGATCTTAAAGTTTTCAAAAACTTATGACTTATTCTTGAGAAAACAAACTATAGTCATTCTTGTATAATCATCAACTAATAACATAAAGTATTTCTCACCTTTTATACCCTTTGTTGTAGTTGGTCCAACTAGATCAGTGTGCACAATTTCCAGTGGTCTTGTCGTTGAATATTCCTTTGATTTGAACTTGGTCTTTGTTTGTTTTCCTTGTTGACAATGCTTGCATAAAGTGTTGGTTGGTTTCGTGATTTGGGGCATTTCTCTGACTTCTTCTCTTTTGTTGACTTTGACAAGGTTATCAAAATGTATGCGACTCATTCTTCTATGCCATAGCCAACTTTCATCTTCCTTTCCTAGACAACGCTTTTAATTTCCATTTTCACTTAACACATATGTGTTGCTTGAAGTTCTTGCAGCTGTAGCAATCAATTTTCCTGAACCTTTTTTTCTTATCTTGCACTTTTGTGAATCGAAAGTAACTTTATGAATTTGGTCACACATTTGACTCACACTTAGAAGATTATGTTTCATATCTTCTACTAGTAGAACATTTTCTTCCTTTGTAATCTTGTTCCCAATTCTGACTCTGCATTTTCCAATGATTTTCGCTGAATCATCATTTTCGAAGGAGACTGATCCATCTCTTTCCTTTCTTAATGTAAGAAACATGTCTCTATCACTTGTCATGTGTTTTGAACAACCAATGTCAACATACCAACCACGTTTCTTCTGCTTAGCTTGTAGAGCGAGTGTGCATTCTTCATTGCTATATTGATTATGCTTTCTTATCCATGTCCTTTTATGAGGTTCCTCTCTGTGACTGTTTTTATTCTGTTGCGGTTTTCTAGGAGGGACTATCATTCTAGCAACAACCACTTTATAAAAGTGGTTGATATACACTGATCGACGCCATTAGTTTGGAAAGGTGAAAAATGGCACCGATCGACGTATATCAACAAAAAGCCATGAAAGGAATATCAGGTATCTATATAAATTTTAAGATTTGGGAACAACATACCTGGAAGAAGGAAAATTCATCCATCATGTAACTTTCAAAGGGATGCACACCATATAATCAAAACCATGTAGTGGACGTGGTAGTAAATGTCTACATAATATTAAAATATTGGGAACAACATATCAACAAAAAGCAAATGCGCCAATCCTGTCACTGTCAAAGGGATGTACCACATGAACAAACCATGTAGTCGTGGTGGTAGTAGATATCTATATTTTTCATCAATGCATCTAGGGCAATGAATTAACTGTTAGTTTGTTTTCTTTTTAGTGGACAGTTGCTTTGCTGATATTTGTATTTATGGGGAGAGATTTGGTGTCCTTTTCACCGATGATGTTAAAGATGGCATTTATTTTAAGAGGAAAATAGGCATTTTTCTTGAGTGTGCTGTGATCTAACAATCTACTCTTGTATATGACATTTTATCTCTTTGCCAGTATCGGCCAATGGAATTACTACATGCTTAGATGTAAGTTTGGCATGCATTCGATACCATGTGCTTCAAAGGAGGAGCAAAGTGTTGCTCTTGGACATACCACTATGGCTGATACTTTGAAGTCGAATAGTTTGTCACAATAGTCATCCCAATCAGAAATCACTTCAGTGGCTCTAACTTCTTCAACAGTGCCAGGTCAGCCAACGATCAAATTTCAGCAGACCATTTCTTTGACACTAATATCTGCTCCAAGTGTTCATTCCTCACTACTGGATATTATGTATGTGCCATCTCCTGACGTATGAGTGGCTGGTGTGTTTGGAACCATTAAACATGTGGTTGGCACTGTGGAGGCGCAATGGGGAACATATGCCCCATCAACTCTTTCTCCTTCATCCCTCCCCAAAACATTGCTAACAAAGTCCAACCACAATGCTATGCAACTACTGTCCTTCATCGCTCCCAAAAACATTGCTAACAAAGTCCAACCACAATACTATGCATCTACTGTTGATGCTAAATTATCTCCAAATAACTCTAATTCTTCTGTTCTAAACACTGTGATGGATGATAATCACTCTAGAAAATCCATAGCATAAGATGGTGACTTGCCTATTTGAATCAAAGTCCCATGCATGAATATCTGTTGCACATGGAGCTTCTGCTAACAATCCTTTTGTTAGCACAAATTTTTGACTCGTCAAAATTTGTTATCTTTCGTCAATTTTGTGTTGTTTTACAGTAAATTTCTCACCATCATAAACCTCCAACTCCTTTCTCACTTTTGTCAAACCCCTAAAATACCTGTGGCCAATTTTGCTCGCTTCTTATATTCTCGATCAAATTTTATCACATCCCTATCATGTCAAAATTTTTAGAGTAACATATTTTCTTATATATTCTTGCTATCTCATAAGCCATCATCAATCATATTTCTGTTTCCTCTTACCATTACAAAATAAAAGGGATTTTTTAATTACTTTTTAATAAAAACAAAAAATCCTTTTTAGTTTGCTTTTGCCATAAATTATTTTATTATTATTTGGCAAAAGGTAAAATTGGGATTACAAGTTTCGATACCATATCTATTTCTATGATATATTTCCATATATAATAAAAAAAAATACCTTTCCTCCAAATCTTAATCACCTTCAAAAGCCCGACCAGCCAAAGTACGCCAATGGGTGAAGTGAGCTCACGAACTCTTATTGTGCACCACGCGTCATGAAATAATTCTATACTTTGAGCTATATGAACACACGAATAAATAATTATTATACATGTGGGATATATATCCTGGGTAGACAAAAGGCGTGTTTTTCATTGAGTGCTTGATTGCAAGGCAAAATGTTGTGCTATCGCATATCTCATAGATTATGGTGTTTTCGAAACCATTGGATGCAAAGTATTATGAAATGCTCGAGTCATTGCCAACAGTTCGCCAAATGCAATGGAACAGGTGCAGTTTTGACGGATAATTGATGGTTAATTGCCCAAGATCAAGCCAATGAGAGAGTATGCAGTTATAAGCTTGGCGCCAACGATGTATCTAGATGTCAAAGAAAAGCACACATAAAACGCCAAGCTGGAAGGAGCAATGATCAGACAGGTTCGATATTACACACCGGAATGAAGTATCCAGAAAGTATTCTTGGCGATCACCAGTCTTGGATTTAATTCCACCTCAAACATTGACAATAGAAAATTCAAGAGCACATTTTGTGACACAAGAAGTTATTAGTACAGGTCTCGATTATGGTTCTGCCTTTCTCATAGATGGGTATGACATGGGAATGCATTAAGGAGTTGGATGAAAACGTTGAGTCTAGAAACCGTGTGGAAGGACACTTGTTAAAATAAAGAAAGATCATTTCCAGATCTTTAGTTATTAGTTAAGCCATCAATAGCTAATTTCCAAGGCATGAAAGCAAATTGAAGACACGTGGCAGAGCATCCAAATATCAAATATTTGGAGGTCTCGAGTCATAGAAAGCTCTGTGAGGATTTATGTACAAGTGTCACCATAGTTCAATGAGTAAAGCACCTAGCAGTCAAAGATGACTTTCTTGGCAGATTTCCAGAAGTAACAGAGCACTTGGCAACAGATAGCAGTTAAAACAACTCCCGAATTGAAGGCGCTTTTGATTCCAGCAGTTCCAAACTTCATGCAACTAAATAATTGAGATGCTATTTTTAGATTGTATTTCCTAAAAATTAGAAGAGTTTGTTGTTGCATTTTATATGAAAATGCCCAAATTGTAGTGAGGGAAAGGGGTACAGGTCCAAGACCCGAGAGGATTGGTAGAAGGCAGTTTACCTGAGCGTGCATATTTTGTAAGCCGGAGGGCATTGTTGTATGGATTCCTCTTAGTTATTAAAGAATCATGAGAGCAGTGTTATCATAGTGTTGAAATCTATCTTTCATTTCTTACTTGAAATAAACTGTAGTCATTGAGGATAAATGATTGCTTCTGATTTGTACATTCATGAGCAGCAGGGGACCTGCTGTAATTGCTTATAAGTCATTATTTTGATTAAGTACCTTGCATTCATTTTTGCAGAGATGATAGTCATTGAGGATAAATGATTGCTTCTGATTTGTACATTCATGAGCAGCAGGGGACCTGCTGTAATTGCTTATAAGTCATTATTTTGATTCAAGTACCTTGCATTCATTTTTGCAGAGAGGATCCCTGCCTAGTGGATGTTTTGTTTCATGTTTTTTCTCTATTCTTCTACTCATTAGCATATAAGCTCGTTATTTGATGTGCATCTCAAGTGCCTTCAATCCATAGAGTGTTTACTTGACTCCATGCCCAATGATATTTTACTATTTGCAGTCGTTTTAAATCCCAGCTTGCTGCCCTATCCTTTTCCTCACTTAGTCTTGCTGATCCACATACCAACTTAATTTACTCTTGATATTCAAATGAGTATCAGGCTTACATCTACAATAGTCTAGGTGTGACCTCTAGTGCTAACACCTTCCATTATGGGGAAGCAGTGCAATAACAAGCCTCAGTAACAATTTGAAATCTTGACCCAAATGATCATATATCTTACAAAATACATCTACTACAGAATTTTTGTACATTGCTGTATTGATAATTGTATATGCATATTTATATGTTTCCTTTTACCTTTCATAGTCCCTCATAACTCAAGACAAAAAAGGGGCAAGTTTGTGATTTTCATGCAAATTCTATCACTGATTTTAATTCCAAAACTTTACCCCAGTGAACTTTTTGATCAACTTTTTCTCTTCCTCACATATCTATATTTCTCATCTTCACAGGTAAACATCCAACCTTAATGTTCACCTTTCAAATTGGGTGCAATTTCTGTTAATTACAATTTGTATAGATGACAATTTTATTTTTATATATATATATATATATATATATATATATATATATATAATTGTCATTTATAGATCCAACAACATTTGCATCACATGTTTTTTGTATTTTTTTTAATCGACTTATCTACCAATACCAATTGTACTTAATAACTAGGTTTGTGATTATGGTTGCATCTTGTTAGAACTTAGAACCATTGGGAAAAGGTTGGACTATTTAATTTTGTGCATCTTCCATAGATGCAATCTGATTCCATCCATGTTTATTCAAACTCGTCACTTAGAATTGGTCAACACCTATGAACTCCACTACTGAGGCAATTCTCTACCATATGGTGTAGCTATATTTCTTCTTAAAATCCCTTTACAAACTAGTATCGAAAATTGGAGAAATAATGATGGCATAAAAACAAACACAAATATTCATTCCCAAAGTTCTCAGTGATGTAAATTCTCTGTACCAAATTTGATTATTGATCCCATAGCTTAATGTTTCTGATCACTTAGTTTCTCTAACCTAGTTGGTTACTTTTTGGGAGAACCTCCTCAAAAAATATCTTATAATCATAAGCTAATAAGAGCTGCAAAATACATAGGAAAAAAGTCACCTGATTCAAACCTTGTTAATGTTTTTTTTATCATCATACTGATTTTACAGTTATTATTTAGTATTAACAGTAACCTTGTATGTGTTTGGATGTGTTTAAAAGAGGGAATTATAACATTGCATTGAAGTTTGCTTTTATCATCATACTGATTTTACAGCTATTATTTAGCATTAACAGTAACCTTGTATGTGTTTAAAAGAGGGAATTATGACATTGCATTGAAGTATTACTTTGTTTAGGTTGAATTTGTTGAATTTTGATGCTTAGCTCAAACACATATAGTTTATTTCTGTTTTAGCATAAGCTACAGCCATAACAATGCAACACTACAATACACTAGTTGCAGTAAACCAAGATCACAAGAAGAATAACCATGCACAGAAGACACCAGAATAACTAGCCAAAGGTAACTTTCAATTATGGGACTTTCTAAAGCTATGAGGGAAACTTCTTGGAGAGTTCAAGAGTTTGTTTGCCACTATCCTTAGAAGACTATTATGCCTTAAAAGAATTTGTCCTAGGAGCAAAAACGTTTTATAAAAATCCCAAACCAGAGGTACAACTCTCAATAAACTATATAAAACAAAAAACATTATCCCCTTATGCAAAATATTTATGCAAATTTTTCCTCTAAAGCTATATGATCTCCTCCCAAAGAACAATATGACACTCAGAGAAAGATTGTGACTAAAAGTTAACACCCAAACAGAGCCTTGAACTCTAATTGT